>JAAWXA010000013.1:19369177-19507462 GCA_038090715.1 Florisuga fusca
CCCCTTCCCCTTCCATTTTCTTTTCCTTCTAATTTTCTTTTTGCTTTTTTTTTTTTGCTTTTTCTTTTTCCTTCTCATTTTCTCTCAGTGGCCTTAAAATAACGTAGAACCAAGTAAAACAAAACCATATCATTTGCTGGAAGACAAGGAAAAGAATGGAAATTGACTCAGTAAGTTCTGTAACCACTTGAGTTGAGATTCACGGAAGCTGAAATCAGACAAACTGAGACCAAAAATAAAGCCATGCCTTATTTCTAAAGCAGTGAAGATGATTAATCACTGGCAGAGCTTAAAGTTGTCTGCAAGATTTTCCATCACTAGCTACTTATAAATCTGCATTGTATGGCTTTTGAAAAGAAATGACAAAGTTCAAGTAATAATTGATTCAGGGAAGACCTATGACCTCTGCTACTTGGGATCAGATGGTCACAATAGTCTTTTTTAGCTTTACAATCTGTTAATTAGATCTTTCTACTCCCTTCTCTGGGATCACCCTCACAGTTCCACTCCTTCTCAGCATCAGGGGTAATTAATTCTTGCATTCCTGTAGATTTTTCCTCTCAGGAACCCAGACAGTAGGCAGGTCTATTAAAAATACCATTAACCCCCCCAAAGCTCATTAATTAGCTGCTGCTATTTCTCATGTGCAGGACACCTGCTCATCAGATGTCAGGGAAACAACCAGAGGGAAAGCCCAAATTCTAGAGCAGGGCAAGGCAAGTCCTGGAAAATCCTTATGGGTATTGGGACAGCACAAACATTGTGGAGCACATTTACAGTGTCAATGACAGACAGATGTGGCTGTAGTCCATTCTCAAGCTCAGATTCATCTTCCAGCTATAAATCTAAGATATACCTATGGTTTTCACTTCAAAGTGCTCTTGAAGAAGCCAGCCGGAGTATGGATGCTGATTTATTAAACACAGAACTTTTGCATAATTCTCAGTGACTTCCTAGTAATCACAGATCTATTCATTCTGTAGGTTTGTAAGATACTTAGCTAAATTGTCCTTAGCAAAAAAGATTTTTCTTCCAATCAGGCTTTAAATGGCTCAGTAATATTTTCCTAGTGTTTTTTGCTCAAGATCCAATCTTTTAGTTTTCAAACACCATCACTCAACATACCTTACCATTCCATGAACAGTATAAATTTGAGACACCTTTTCCATTTGGCTACAGCCAAGTACCTCATTCCCCTTATAGTACCTATACCTTTAGTTGCATAAGTAGCTAAGGGATAGTACAGAAACACCCTCAACACAGGTTTAAATTAACTTCTCCAGACATTCTGATTACCCTAGGGCAGCTGCATGGACTTCAGGACACACAGATTTTTTCTGTACCATGACTATGGAGTAAGAACTCATTAGTCACCGTTGAGCACATGTCAAGATAGGACTAAACTGATATTTCTAGACGCATTACTCAGCCCCTGGGGCAAGAAAATGGTTTAAAAGATTTGGAATTTTGGTAAATAAGTAATTTAAAGTGACAGCAGCAATTGCTAGTTTCATCCTTATTTATCCTTATTTTTTTTACAAATGATTAATTAATCATACACTTTTACTTACAACCTCAAAAATCCACCTTTGTGAAGTAAGAGAGATTTTATGGGGAGTGACTCAAACTTACAGTAGCTCATTAGGCCAGAAAGTAAATTAAAATCTTCTCCCTGTATGAAAAGTATTAAGCAAAATATTTTCTATAATAGTATTGCACTACTGTTTGTCACTTGGCATTATGGGGTGGTGCTAAGTACTGCCAGGTCAAAATCACTCCAGCAAGGCAAGATTCTCTCACTGTATATAGATCTACAGAGTGAATGGCCATATCAAAGCCAGTCATCTTCAGTTGCTCTTATATCACTACACAATTTTAAGTCTGAGTTCAAAAGTCTTAAATCTAAAATCTAAAATCAGTATTTTAGATGTCAACTGCAGGGTGAGATGAATCAAGGCCTAAAAGTGTCCATTTCTCCCCAATGGCTGTAAAAAAACCTTTACAACTGGCGCAGCTGTAGACACCTGCACTTCAAACCTTCCCTCTTCACCATCCTGTGTGGTTGCTGTCTCCAGCAACTGCTATTTTAATAAGTTGATAGGACATGTGTCAAAATATCATTATTGGATAACATTAATAAAATTACGTAGGCAGCCATTGTCAGTCACATAGCAGATGTTTAAGTCCTGCAGAAATTCCTTGACTTTCTGAGATATGCATGCAGCTGTAGGTGGAGTAGAAAAAATGAATCCATTTTTTCTGCAGATACCTATTTCCATGCTCCAAAGTGTGACAAGCACTGGCTTAACACTAAGCTTGGAAGAATGGCCAGTCCTCCAGAAGAACTGCAAAGAATTCCCAAACATAATAGTTATATTCACAGAAATGTGGACTGCACACTGGATACATTTATTGAAAAAAAAAAAAAAAAAAATTAAAACTTGATTGAAATTAAGATTATAAAAGACATCTCTCCTTTCATACTGATTCAAATAACTGATGTATCAATTGAATATTAAGCTATTGTTTACTGTGAAAATGAGGAATATAAAAAACTTTAAAGCCTTTGAATTTTTAAGCCATATGAAATGCACTGAACAGTTTCCTCCAAGAGCCTATTTAGTCACTGAAACTGCTACTTTTTTGCACGAGTAAGAAACCAAAGCATTTCAGTGCTCCTTTTACTGAGCAATTATCTTTTTGCCACATTTCCTGAAGTTGTATCTACTTCAATATTGCCATCTACCATGACAAACTGTTTTCCCAGCTTATAAACTTCAGTTCCTCAAAGCTGATAGCAGCTGTTTTGTAGCTGTCACACCATATAATATGGGCAAGGTCACTCCCTGTAGCAAATTTGTAAGCTAAATTACAGAATTTGATCTCATGCCAAATTCTAAAAGCAGAGATACCACATTGTTATGAACTGTGGCGTCCAGAGTTTAATGTATTTCTTATTAAAATCAATGGGAAGTTTATTTCAATGAGGGTTGGACTGAGTCCTAATTACACGTCGACAAATGCTTCCCGTATGCCAGTTCTGGTGTTAGAAACTCTGTTGATTGGATGTTATTCTAATATACCCCTCAGTCCTGTGGCCAGGCAGACAATTAATTCCTATTGTCACCATTAAATTTAATTAAAACTAATTTTACTATAGAAGATAACTCACCCTGATAGTTCATAAGGCAGTAGTCTCACTTCTAGTTTTACCAGCAAAAGTTTCCACAGGTTGTAAAAGTGTAAAATTACTGGTACAATATTTACACTAGCTACACAATGACCAGAGCCTATCACATTGCTCTGAAGATACAGCAAGCTGTGTCTGAAGATACAGCAATTCTGGTTACAGTTCTTTTGAGTCAAGAATGAGATCTATTGCCTTTTTCTGTGTCATATTTCTTCCCTCATCTATGGTAGTAAAGATTCGTAGAAATTCTGGACTGGACTACATGTATATGGTCGTATTTCATGACTACCTGAAAACATGAATCTGCCTTCACCTCTTCCCAAAAGAAGCATGAGACTTCATGCTGGTTTTAGGATCATTTAGGTGAGGACATTAAGGAAACAAACACAGGAAACATTAAGGAAAATAGAGGATTTCAGATCATAACAAATTTCTGTTTGATGTTATTGTGGAAAATGGCCACCTGATAACTTACAATGGGCTGAAATTTTCTAAGAAATTCTTTTTATATATATATTTCACATTCTGCTATGAGACTGCATTCATGTCTGTGTACATGCATGTCTGTGTCTATATGTTTCCCAGTCCTTTTTCTTACAGCTGTTTTTCGGTGGTGGATTTCCCTCCCTCCCCCCCTCAATGAATCATTATTCTCTCCTTTTCTTTTTTGTCTCTCTGCATTTAGTTTGTCTTCTGGGTTGGGGGCCACTGCTGGCTGAGAATCTGAGACACAGCTATTTCTGTTCCTTAGCCCCTGATGTGCCAGAGGATTTATTTGTGTGTGGCTATTTGTTTCTGGGCATTGGATTATAGTACTCAAGACACGGTTTGGGAGGTAAGGAATGCTGAGAACGGCTTTATGGCAGCTCTGCTGAGCTCCAAAGCCTGATTTCCAGTTTTCCTTTTACCTACCTCACAGATTTTCCAGAGCTAGCTGTCAACGACATGGGACTTCACTATTTCAAGAGATGTCTTTGCTCTGCTCAGTTCATAGTAACCTTTCAGGCCCTTCCTTCTATGTTCCTGTCTCAACTCTACACATTCTGGATGCAAAGGATGAAGGTTTTCTCTGCAAAACTGTCCTCAAAGCTCAAATGGTGCTACACAACCAATGAAACAATGACTAGGCAAAGGTCTGCACTATCTCGCTTCTAAGTATATGACAAAGAATTATGTCCTGTGACTGTACAAGACATTCATAATGAAATGGATAGACTTTCATGAAAAAAGCATAAAAAACAAGAGTACAAGACTATTTTATTTATTTATGTATCTAAAAGGCAGTCGGAATAACTTCAAAACCAGCTGCTGAGGGCTTTAAAATTATTTCCCCATCCATACAGTCTGGATGAAATAAGGTGTGATTTCTACTACCACAGGGTAGTGGGCCCAGCAAAAACTAGAGCTTGTGACAACTGTAATGGTTAATAATAGAAAAAAATTAGTCAGCAATTGTCACTTGGGCACAATAATAAAAGATCACATACACACACACAGCATCTAGGGGGCAGTCCTACTGAAAAGAAAAATAAAAAAAACCAAAAACAAGCAAAAAGCAAACAAAAAAACCAAAACCAAACATTAATAACACCTTAAGGAAATAAAGACCATGACATCGACTGCATTCAGTAGAGAATTTCAATTCTCTGGCATTCTTGGTAAAGGAAACTACAGTGTTGTTCCAAGTGTTTAATAAAGCCAGCTAGAATGATCAAGTGTAAAATCTAATACCTCCTTTCTACAGTCTTAAATCTTCCCTAGTCGGAAAATGAACAGTATGATCTAGCAACGTTTTTCTTTCCTAGGGGCAACGATTCCACACCACTAGTCTTAGGTCAATGCACTTCACAATATACACATTTTCTTTCACAAAGAAACAAATGTTTAGCTGATTTTCTGACAGTATTATCAGCAGTGCTGCAAATGTATCAAGTGAGCTGCAGTGAAGAATGACTCTGAGATAAGGCATGTGTAGTGTAACCTAAATGAAACAAAGCAGAAAACATTACATATGGTTCTAAGCAATGTTCTTCTTCTTCTTAATCTTCAAATAAAGTCACTAAATTACACTTCCAGATTTAGTTATGATATTTACAAATTACTTAACTGCACATTTAAAGGAGAGAAACTGGTTACAAGTGGGGGCAAGCTCATAGTTTAAGGTCACAGAGCTGCCAGCACAGAGCAAATGCTTATTACTGTGGTATTTTGGGTCATGAGGAATTCTCTTTCCCTAAGAACAAATCCCAGAAAAGCATATTTTTATTACATCTTCCAAATCTGGCATTCAGGCTTTATGTAAATATACAAGACAGAGGGCCTTTCTTTTTAAAATGCTAGGAACTAGAGGAACAGCTGAGATTTGTTGGGGAATATTTCCTTTCAAATAATTTGTATGAGCAGCCCAAAAAGCTAAATATTAAAAAGAAATATTTAAAGAAGAAATAGCAGGAAAATATGGTATAAAACCACAGCATCTTACAGGAGGCTATAGAGAATTACTTCTTACTTTGTCCCCTAATCGTAGTACCTCTAAGTTCAAAAACAAAAAGGTTCAAAATAAGGTTATAAGTTTTGTTTCTTTATAATTCAAAACAGAAGGTGCATATTTTAAAGACTGTATCATTCTTGAGTTCATTTGCCCAGCACTCTCAGAAATGCTCACTCATGTTTTGATATCCATCATCCTTACAATTTTTTCTCTCTAGAGTGTCTTTCATTTAACATCTGTCTACTTTTTCTTGGTAGAGAACCAGAGTGCAGACTCAAGCTTTGGTAGAAGAATACAGATATAGAGCCCCAAAAACTTCAGATGTAGTATTGGGATTTAGAGAAAATTAAACAGAGATAATTTTGGCAAGAAATAGACACAGGCTATGTCATGCAATGTATTGGGCTGGGCAATACTTGTAATGACTTTGAAAAGTAACCAGAGTCCTGAGAGATCAGGTTAGTTTAATAGAACTTCTATTTTAGCAAGAATTTGGTGGGTAAATAAATTAAAACAGCAGCAGCAGCAACTGTTGCCAATAGTATTGGGTTCTGCTGGAATGAACTATGATGATTTGAAGTTACTCAGTTTTGGGGGATCTCACTCCACTACATACACTTTGCCAAAGAGGTGCTGGCTATCACCCACCATAGGACATTATTTTCTTATATTTATATACTTTAAAAGATATGCCATCACATGGTGGCAGGCACCTGAAATCAGCCCCAAAGAGATCCTTGCAGTTCAGTGAGAGATTGGCTAGATGTCAGCAAAGGCAGAAGCTCCTGAAGGCTATGTAGTTATCAATAATGTTACTTGCATTCATTTTTGAATGAATGTTACTTGCATTTGTTTCCTACTTGCTTTCATTTCTCCCATTGGAAAAAAAAAATGTGCCTTGTGCTCCTGAGATTCATTTCTAATCATTCTTATCAGACAGCTTAGAGATGAATAAGTTTCAGCCCAGTGAAGCAACAGAGAAACACATGATGATAATGATGGAAACAAAACCCATAGAGAACACAGAAACAAGCCTCCTCCCCCAAGTGTCATTTAGGATTTCCCCCATCACCCAGATGTGCAAGCTGAGGGAAAAAATCAGTAAAAAAAATCACTTCCTGAATCTTGTTGTTCAGGATCATCTTCCAAAACTAAATTGGTAAGCTAAACCTGCCTTGGAAACTCTGCTCTGAACCACCTACCTCTTCCTTTCCCAAGACAAGAAAAAATCTCTTCTCTCTCTTTTTTATTTGGAATTCCCCCTTTCTTTTAAAAAAATCTACTAAAACTTCTTTCAAGTATGCATGTGATACACCCCTGTCTCTCCTCATGCACTCAATGTGATGAAGTCCATACACAAAACACAGACAAGCACAACCCTTCCCTGTGTACAGCTTTGGAGGTCACAGTCTTAATTATGTTCCTACTTAATCTTTCTAGAATGTGTAGAAAACTCTGATAATTACAACATATTTTTAAATGCCATAATTATTTAAAAATCATACAAGATGAGCATGTGTCACTAACTTTCACGTGCTTCCCAGTCGTCAGTAGAGAGAAAGCATGACAGATTAATCAGAGATCTGGAATTTGGGAGTTTTATCTAAAAGCTTTTCACAACCCTCCCTCCAGGCTGGATTAGCACTAGCTGCTCACACCTTGCACAGTTCCAAAGGTTGGCAATTCTTGCCTCCCACCACTATTTTTGCTGCTAGAGGGAGATACACAGTGCCCCAGCTACTGTGCCACACAGTTTGAGGGTTTGTGAGAGCAGCAGATACTGTTTTTAGGTGCACAGATCAAGTTCTGTAGTTGGTGTGCAAGCAATCTGCTTTAATCCCCCAAATCTAATCACCTGAAGCTTTTTTCCTCTCATTTCTATTGAAGATGCTGTCCTGGTTCTGCTCATTACAACTTAGTGAAATCATAAACACAGGGAGGATAAGCTTCTCCTTGTGTTTAAAACTGACTTTAAGATCACCTCCAAATCCAGATCTAAACTATGAAGTTTGGGAAAGCAAATGCAAGATCCTGCACATGCAATGGGGTGATCCCAAGCAGAATACATGTTCAGTGGGGAATGGTTTGAAGACTTGAGTTGTGTCCTGGCCTGCATCAGAAGTGTGGCCAGCATGTCAATGGAGGTGATTCTCTACCTCTGCTCTGCTTTGCTGAGACTCCCACCTGGAATACTGTGTCCAGATCTGGAGTCCCCAACCCAAGAAGGACATGGAGCTATTGTAGCAAGACCAGAGAAGGGCCACAAAGATGATCAGAGAGCCTCTCCTATGAAGAAAGGCTAAGAGAATTGGAATTGTTCTGTCTGGAGAAAAGAAGTTTCCCAGGAAATCTTACTGTGGCTTTCCAGTGCCTGAAGGTGCTACAGAAAAGCTGGAGAGGGACTTTTTACAAAGGCATGGAGTGATAAGACAAGGGGTAATGGTTTCAAACTTGAAGAGGGGAGATATAGTTTAGATTTTTATAAGGAATTATTTTCTGTGAGGGTGGTGAGACATTGGTACAGGTTGCCCAGGGAACTTGTGGCCTGGGAATGTTCAAGGCCAGGCTGGATGGGGCTTGGAGCAACCTGGTCTGGTGGGAGGTGTCCCTGCCCATGCACTAGGGTTGGAAATAAATGATTTTGAAGGTCTCTTCCAACCCAAAGCAGTCTAGGATTCTATCATTCTATGATCTGCTGACTAGTTATGAAATACCTCCACAGTGTGCTGGCCCAGTGCTGTCTCCAGCCACAATAGCAGCACAGCTGAATTTCTAGAATGAAGAGGAGCCATCTCCACCCTCTTCCAGCCACACCTTTCTTCATTGCATCTGTGTCTGGAGCATAGCCTGCCCCACAGCAAATAAAAAAAATCCCCTGTTCTTCCCTTTGATGCCTTCCTTTCTCATCTCTACCACCCACAAGAGGAGGAGAGAGAGACTGTGTCTGTAGCAGTCCCTAGAATAAGTCTGGAAAGGACACATTTTTACAGCTCTGTTCTAGAAACAAGAAGCCTGTTCCATAGGTTACACAACATGGCAGAGATAGGGAAGGGCAACTTAGGTTACAGATTGGCCAAGGATAAAGAACTAGTACTTAAATCTCAAATTCTTCTCTCTGAAAAGTGAGCAAGATAAAAAGTTAGAATAGATCATTCTCCTGAACAACTTCAAAAAGTTTTAAAAAGAAGATGAAGAGGTCTGGGCTTCTCCTTAGCTAACAGCATTTTCATATGTGTTGAAAAAGTGAGTCACTAAACAAACTATGCCAACCAAACACTGAGGTGTTTCTGGAACTGCATCATTTCTATGAAGAAGCTGCAGCCTCAAAGCCAGCCAGTAAAAACCAAGAAGGGCAGTCTCCTGGTCTGCATACACACTTCATTTTTGGTGGCTTTGCTCAGGAGGAAATTTCTCTAGACATGACCTTCTGACTCCCAAACCAAAGCAATTCACTTAGATCGTTGCATTACAGCAAAGAAATGAGTCAAAACACTCGAGGTCTTTCCCAAAGTCATTGCATGACCTTGGGTAAATCCCTTCAAGACTACCTGAAGATTTGATATTAAGGAGCCAACTCCACATTTAGTAAAATAAATAAGATTCTTTTACAGTAGCAGGTGGTCAGCATCCTCACCTTCCAACAAAAATCTGAAGACCTTTTTAATGAAGTGTGCTTAAGTTCTGCATTAAAAAAAAAAAAAAGCACCAGTGTAAGCTTTCAAGTGGCTAAATTCAGAATCATGAGGTTTCTGTTCTTAGTATTTCTATTTTACTCCATAAAATGATGAGATTACCTTTACCTATTAGTCATAACATTTTGAGGTTAATCTGACTGTTTGGAAACTTCTAAAATGTTCAGCTGAATAACCCCCCCAAGGGTTACAGCTCTGTAACAATTACAGCTATTAAAGCATATTTTGCTTATGAATTTCAGTGTATAGCGCTTCTACAAACAGCATTCACAAGCTATAGACAGTCAGAGTTAGCCATGCAGGAAGAAAAAATGGCAATTTTTGAAATGGGCATTTAAGCTGAAGGAAGGTTGAGGAAGGGGAATTCATATCAGTGAACAACAGACACTGTGCAGGACTTACAGATGGAAAATTACCCCACAGAGATCTTAATAATTTTGATTCTGTTACACAAATCTCAACACAGCTATCACATAGGGAGAAACTGCTGACCATACACCACATGGTCCCCACAATAGTTCTGAGTCTGTATTTTCTATTGATCACTCTAATTAAGCCCAGAGATGTGTGTTCAGCTGCATAGGTCCTTAGCTTGTATTCCTGAACTGCTTAGTTCCTTAAGCAGAGAGGTTCCTATGAAGATTTTGAGTCATGTTTCTATGCCCACATTCCTGCAGCTGACACTTTTTGAGGATGCTCATTGTTAAGCCAATACAAACCGAAACAAATTTAAGGACTGACAGTAGAAACATGAAATCCAAATGTGCCAGTCTTGAGGAAATTCAAGCACTTGAGATCATGACATGGAGAGTTGCAATCCAGACAGAGTTTTTCCCAAAATAATATACTTCATTTCAAGCCCCTAATTTCTGTTAATTTACAGTGGAAAAAATTCCCTTCCCTTATATTTAGGTATGTGTCTCATTACATTTGGGAGGATACTTGTCTCAATTTATTAGTAATACCAGACATCTGTGTTACCAGTTTACTGTGCTGTTTCTACCCACAAGGAGGCCAGATCTTCATCTTTTAATATCTCCATACTATCAAATAGCTTTATTTTTTTGTCTCTACAAATATACTATAGCTGTATAGTATATATAATATATATAGCTGTATATAATATAATATAGCTGTATCAGCTATACTTGATTACAAAGAAATATGAAATCCAGTGGAAAGAGAACCATTTGTTCACCCATCCTGCAGTCTCACAGTCATCTGCTTCAGTACAAAGCTGTAGATATGTTCATATTATCTCTAGCAGTAATAATACATTCCTGTTGAGCCAAGAACTAATGAACATTTCCACATACAACTTTTAGATCTTGGTTCCTTCTCCTTGATGTAACCTTGAGTCTGGATTTCCATGGTTTATATTATTCCATTTGGATATAAAACCCCTATAATTCCTTTCCTGTTTAGTACTTGATATATGTTCTCAAAATTAATCCCATCTTAGAAAAGCTTTTTGGTTTAGAATGTGTGCAAATAAATCTCTGTATTCTTAGATAATGGAAATTGTCAGTGATTAAATTCAATTTGATAGGGTATGAGTGAAATTTCACTGACTAGTTATCAAGAATATCTTGATTTGGCTTTATCATTATATGTCCTACATTTAAAGCCTGTACTTTCCTTCAGCAGTTCCCCATACTTCATTCTGTATATTGTTTTCTGCAGGCTCATGAATATATGGGTATTTGGCAGTGATTTTATAACCCATAATCAGAATTGAAAATTATAGTGATCCCATTTGTGTTATTATAGTTTAAGAATGTGTAAGACTTTCCATTTAAAAGTTTTTTACTGCAAGGAATCTACAACTGGTCTGTCTTTATTGCCAAATATTTTTGCAAAATTTTCAATAAGAATAAATGTTATTTATTAATTTGACTTTTTTTTCCTCTGAATTTCTGGTAGTGAATGTGAGGAGATAGCTTCCCTTGAAAATCAAAGAAATAAAAAATCTCTAATTTCCTGCCTCTTTATTCAGTGACCATATTTTTACCAGAAATAAAACAAAGTTAGCTAGGTCTCTTTTTATGGACTTGTAGTATTAATGCAGTAGTGGACAGAGGGATTACTTGAGAATGACTGGAATTATTTCCTTCCCCTGGAAATGTAATATGTTCCTTCAAGATAATGCCAAGATTTTTCTGCCAGAGGAACAAGACAAAGGATAAGAGAATCAGGTCTCCATGTTGATTGCACAGCCCCAGTTACTTTTAACCACATTATCATCCAAAATAAACCAGATTTCCTCACCCTGCAGAATTTTCTAGATGAGGAATCAGTACATGTGATAACCAGAAAGTGCTCTGCTGGACCTGAGAGGTGACAAGAGAAACCAAGGTGAGACTGGCCGAAAGACAGACCAGCTGCTTCCTTAACTTTTTCCACTAACCTGACTGCAAGTTAGGATTATGTGGTGTGTACCATGTCTTACCTTCATTTCTCCCCTTTATGCCTTTAGCAGGAGGAAAAAACTGTTAAAAAAAATGTAGTAAAAATTGCCTTTACAGTTTCTTAAATCTTACTGGTGAAATGACAGATGATACACACAAATCCACCCTAGAAAAAAAGGAGACTGGGCAACTGTGAACATTTCTCACCTCATTGCTCAAAATGTAGCTGTTCTCAATTTCCAGACCTTTGTTCTGCCTGAAGTTGCTTATTCTAATTTCCTTTCAGTTTCAGCTTCTTATGCTGCTACCATCTCCTGTGGGACCTTGGGCAAACAGTGTATTTTTGCTCTGGTCTAAAGTGCTCAGCCCTGAGCTCTTTGGCCCTGACTATAGCTGCACTTTGAGGTTACCAGAGATGGATCCCAAGAGAGGGTCTTGGAGAGAGGCAACTGGCTGCCAAAAACCTTTGGTGTGTCTCTACTATCTGCCTTTACAACTGGGACTCCACAAGACCTCAATGCTAAGGAAGTTGGTTGTATTATAGAAAAAGTACAGTAGGAAGAAAGAGAGACATCAAGCTTTGTCCTGGTGATGTAGACCTTTTGGGTCAGTAAATAAACAGAAAAATTTGTGAACCTTCTGGTTCTGAGGTTTTCTGTGCTTTCCTTTCCACTAATGTGTGGCAATGCTACAAAACAGGAATTTGTCTCCTGGTATTTGGCCATATCCAGATCTGGTTCTGCTTAGTAGGAAAGATTTCTTGCTGAGCTGGGTTTTTTGCCAGTCAGTTTGTGTAAAATGCTGAGGATTAGAACAATCCAGCTCTTGATGCACTTACATCATATGTTTTAACAAAGTTTTAGAAAGGAAATTATAAGCTTATGAGATATCACAGGTCACTTTTTCCACTACCAACTACATCCTGTTGTCAGTATTTCCATTCCCTCTCATTGACTGTAACCAAAGGCAATGAGCATAACCCCTGAGAGCACAGTCTCTCCATCAGTGGATTTTCTCCAGCCCTCACCACAGCCATGTCTGACGTGAACACTTATGGAACATCTACTGCCTTTGAAAGGAAACCTAGAGTGAGAGGTTCCTCAGGACTGCAGACAGAGAAGCTGCCAGAAATGCAAATGTGGGCTGGAAATAAAGAAGGAGAGAACTTGACAACAGCTCTCCTCTGTGTCCCCTTCATTCTCTGGTTGTCCTGTTAGATCCTCGGCACAAAAGGCTGGGATGGAGATAATCTTAAGTAGCCTTAAGCATTTGTATAAAAACACTGGACAGGGTAAAAGTCCTTGTACCTTGCCCCCCTGAAAATTTTACATCACACCTGGAGCATCTCTGACGTCATTGCATGAGCTCATGTTGCCTAAAACTCACCCATACAAACAAGGGACAGCTCTGGACCTTCCAACAAATTAAACCATTCTTTAGACAGGGCAGAGGTCTCAGTGGCACCACAAAGCACATTGGTGAAACCTAGCTGGCCAAGAGAGCCATGGAGGATCTTGCCTGGGGTGGGTAAGAGGCTGTTTTTAGGAAATTGTCTCTACCCTAACAGCTCGTCACTGATTCACTGGTTTTCCATGAATTCATTGAGAAAACTAAAAGCCCTGAGCCCAGACCCACAGACAGCATTTCTTTCCCTCCCTGGGCAAAGACATCACTCCTCAATAAAGCACTATGGCTGCAGGAGTCATTTTTGCCTGCAAACGTTACATTGGAAACCCTCATGATATGACCCAAGCTAAACATGGAAAGTTCATAAGATTTTGGGGGCAGTATATTCCATATTTTTACTGCAGTTTATTGGCAAATTAATTCTAATGCATTCAAATTACATCATGAAGTGTAATGTAGAAATATTTCATGAAGTTTACCTTAATAGAGTGTGAAAACCTGATGAACAGTAATTCAGAGGGAACTGCTTGGCCCATCTCCTATTTACTTGGGAACATTACTGCTTTAAAAAAACCTTAAATATATTACTTGGTTTTATGGCTCAGAAACCTTTAATTTGAAGATTTTTATGATTCCCTTACAATATACATTGATTTTAAAAATGTTTTAAACTAAACTGGATCATTTACTGCCAACTGTGCTCCGGGCATATCTTTGATTAGTCCAAGTGTGATAAAACAACCTTGTTTTTATTCATGCTTTAAGAGAATAATAAAACCTGCATACTTTGAAATACTGAAGCAATATCTTGGCCCATAGCTATTTGAGTATGAATTATTCAAGTCTAGTTTATTTTTTTCTTTTAAATTCATGAATCTCCAGAATGGTTTAGTAAAGTGTATCAGTGAAACCATGTTTGTACCTATTGAGGGGGTGGGGGGAAGGATGTGTGGATCAGAATGCATCCTATATATAAAGGGGCCTTTTTTGCCTTCTTTTGCAAGCCACTGTGAATCTCACTGGAAATTAGTTATTCAATATTCCCACTGTTCTTGAAATTGTGAGAGAATACAGATGCAGTCACTTTGTTCAAATAACTGTTACAAACAAACTTATTCTCACATCCTGTAGCACTGGAAATGCCTAAATATACCCATTTCAGGATTTCACTGACAACTGACTGGGATACTATTGCCCAAAACTGGTCTGGAGCAATCAGAGGAAATTACAGAAATTACAGAAATAGAAGGAATGTTTTAGCATCTTCAGCAGAAAAGGGCTCATGTAACAGTGATATGGTGTCTATCTGGATAGGACACTGCTGCGAGTGAGACTTTTTCCTTAACTGCTGCAAAAGGTCATAGACAGAAATATCTTTTGTAAGTGAAAAAAACAAAACATAAATCCTGCTTTTGCAATCCTTCCATCCTGTGTAACCTAACAATGCTCTCTGCATTCACCATGGTCTGAACCACGGCAGTGGAAAGAATGAGACTGTGGTAATCCTTCTTCTTGTTCCATCACTGAACTTCAGTAGGACCTCAGCAAATCACTGCATCTCAGTGCCTCTCCAGTCCCTCCATACACATAAGGCTTTGCTTTACTTGGAGCATAAAATCTTCAGGCTAGACAACACTTCTCTATGCACTTGTATAGTACCCTGTGTAATCCTGTACTTGGTAAATATCAAATTAATAAAGATTTTTTTTCTTGCACAGTCACAGAACTATTTGGGTCGGAAAGCATCTTGGACATTCTATAGCCCAAAACACCAATTCAGAACAGGTTCAGCTGGATTGGCCTACACAGGGACTTGTTGAGTTCTGTATATCTCCAGAGCTGGAATTTCCAAAACCTCTCTAGGACCCTGTTCCTGAGTGATCAAAATCATGGTGGAAACCTTTCCCCTTTTATCTAAGGAGAATTTCTTCTGTTTTAACTTATGTCTATTGCCACAGAACTCAAAAAAACCCTATCTGTTTGTCCTCTCTATACTCTAAATTATGTTGCTGGACACAATAGTAAGATATCTCCTTTGCCTTCTCCATTTCTGCTCATATTTCACATTCTCCAACCCCTTGACCATCACTGGGGCTCCCCACTCACTCTGGTATGTCCATGCCTTTCTTGCACTGGGGATCTCAAAACTACACAAAATTCCACATCCTACTCCACACACAAAATGATGTTCTTAAAATCTTCTAACGTTACCTGTAGGTTTTTGTCTCCTGTAAATGTTTGTAATCAGTAGCTCAAGATTGAGTATGACAACCATGATAGTACACCAAGAGTGTTGTGGTATATATGTGGCTACCATAACCATAGGTAAAATTCTAAGAATACACCAAATCCTCAACAGTAAGACAGAGAAAACAGGATGGTTAAGAGCTACTGAAAGAAGAGAAAAGCAGCAGTTAGCAAGCAGTGGCTATAAATGCAGCTACTTCTGCCTGCCAGCTTGAAAGAAACATCCCCAGCCATAGCAGATAAAATGGTCCTATAGGATGGAAACTCAAAATGAAGAAGAGCTGACAGATACTAGAAAAATGGAGATTTTCTATGCCACTAACTACAAAGTGCCACCATAGAGCATCCAGTCTTTCAAATAATGACATTTCAGACAAAAATCTATGATGGAATGACATTAGCAGACTGCGAGGAGCCTCAAATGGACCCAGGATGAGATCTTCAATTCTCACAGTGCTTCCCAGGATTTACAAATGTATCTAAATGTTTGTTACTGAACACACTGTTTTCAAGCCTGAAAAATAGCAATCAGCATAGCACAGAGTTTGCAACTCTAAGATCTGCAAAGAATCCAGTCCCCTAGCTTGGCTTCATGGCCACATGTAGTTGTGCTCTCCAGGTGTATGTCATGCTGGGCTTAACACAAAATCACCCAGGTAGAATTGTGTCTCTTCTTTTTTACTCACAGACAGGTGGGTTGGAGGGATTGTCTGAGATGGAGGAAGCCCCCATTGAAGTAAGTTGAGCTCTTTTCACTGCACAGCTCTCTTTCTATGCTAAGGCAATGGTCTTCTGTTCATGGGTACAAGCAAACATCTGGAAGCCTGTGAGATTTTCTGTAGAAAAAATAGGTGTTCTAGAAGTATTGGTTGACAAAAAAAAAAAAAATGGGTCTTCAAGTTGCTGAGAGTAGAAGTTTTAATGTGGTTTACATTTTCTCATGGATCTAATGCCAAATGCTAATCTTCAAACAAGCATTACTATCCTCCATACAGACCTGGACATTTTGAAAAATCCCCAGCTCCTCGTTCAACTCATCAAAGTCTGACAGCTTCCAATTCTACAGAGCTACAGTCTCATCACCACAAGGGGATTTCTCTGCACAGTTTGAGGTAAACCAAGCCATGTGTTGGAATATTTATCAAATAAGAGGTATTCTCACCTCACTGACATTTTCCTGGCTTTATTTGGCTCATGAAACATTAAAATGATGGAATTGGAAAATAAAAAGTATTTTAAGATGCTGGATATGATGAAAAGCAATGCCTTTGAATAGGAGTCTGGCAAATCTGTTAGGGTGTGATTAGACATTAATAGCAGCTTGATAGACTTAGTAAATTTTGCATAGCCAATTTGCACTTTATAAAGTCTGGAGTGTGGCCCTGGTGTGGACTTTATGAAACATGTAGGAGGCAATACACAAGTCTTGAGAATGTTTTACTAGTTTGTGAAGTTATTTTAATAACAATAATGCAGAATCTTACTTAAATTCTAGTAACATTCGAAAAAAATATCAAATAACTAGAAAATAGGTATGAAATGCACTAGTAGATAAAATGCATCTGCCCAGTCATATGTGGTCACTCATATGGATCATTCCATAGCAAGCTGTACAATATGGGGGAAAAGCATGACTGGAAAAACTCTTATTCTGTGTGTTTCTTCTGCCAAACTCCTTCTTCTGACAAAAATTATCAGTTTCTCTTTAAAACTGGATACTCATGGGACAACTGATAATTTGCAGAAGCAAGACTTACAGAGCACAGCAGAAGAAACCTCTCTCATGGGAAAGTCCTGGTCAGTGCAATAAAAAGTCATGGATCTTCTAATTCTTCCTCTAATTACTAAATTCCTTTCGTCATGATGGCAAAACTTCAGGAGGACAGGGGAAGAGGAAAAGTGAAAAGGAGAAAATGTAAAGAGATCAGCCAGATCAGCCAAGAGCTCTCAGAGGAGGTAAGGGCTCTGAACCCCAGAGAATGAAGAAATTGAACCCAGGTTTCTCGCCTCCCATGCAAGTATCTTCTCACCTCAAGCTATTTCATAATATTAGAAAAAAAAAATCAGCTTCTGAATGAGCATATTTTAAAGCTAAGTAAGCTGTTCTGATCATTGGATACAAATTTATCTTCATAAATACTGAGCCTGCTCTTGAGACAAGCATCTTCTAAAAAGCATTCACAAAGGAAAAAAAAAAAGCATGCACAACTGTGAAAAAACTAGAATAACCAAAACACTTGGGGCAGCATGCCTACCTGCAGATCCTGGAGCATGTGTGAAGGCATCTCACTGCAGCCTGAAGCAAGGCACCTGGGCAGGTGAGGTTCACAGTGGGACTTGTCTCTCAGCATTTGTTCTTGGCTCTTGGCTTACCTTGATGGTTGCTGCTGAGGTCACCTTGGACCACCCAAAAATACAAAAATTCCCACCATAAGGGGGACCAAAGCATCCAACCATGGCTTCTCTTTTTTTCCAGTTTCTTAGCACAGGGGGCTCCTGTGAAATATAGAGAGCAGATGGTTTATTAAAAATCAGACACAAAAAATTAACAGCTTTAAATACTGTATGGATTTTCTTCCTCTACTTATCAGGATATCAATTAGATTATCTTAATTCATTTCTGAGAAAAAGACAAGTGACCATTGATCCATATTTTGATTAATTATTCTGCAAGACCTCATTTTGAAAATTGGTCACTGCAGAATTATAGTTGTAGTGGTCTCTCATGCAACATTTTAGCAGGTTTTGGGTTACTACATGGTGGGCACTATAAATGATCTTGTCCTTTTTAATTCAAAAATTATTATTATATAGCAGTACAGTGCAGGCCATGCAATCTTTCCAGCTACCAAATGTATGAGCTAAGGTGATTGATTTTATGTAGTTTAAATCAGTATGAAATTGATTAAATGATGTGGCAAATTCTGTCATTCGGTTTGCAAGAGAAAAACCCAGTGCAATGTTTCAACAGCTGCTTCATTGCTTGTCCATTACTTAACAACTAAAATACAGTAGTTTTTGTGTGACTAGGCAATGTACAGTATTGTTTTAGAGCATCATTATGAGTCTGGTAAATAGGTTTAGACTAGAGATATGAAAACAAACCCTCTGTAAATTTCTCTAGCAGTGTTTAAAGAGCTTAGAAATGGCAGTGATTGTATTGACCAAAAGAGCTGTGGACATCTGGTTTTCTAGCCCTATGGATGTAAGACCATATGTTATAAAAAATATAGTGTGGAAGAGGAAAAAATAGTTGTAGGATGAACACATGAGCAGTGGTCAAAGGTAACAGAAATCCAATTCTGTCACCAGTGTTGCTCCCAGAAGGGATGAATGATGTAGGGCTGCTGGACAAGGAAGAAACTTTGACCTAGTGACCAAAGCACAGCTGAGCTGATGGTGGAATATTTCTGAAAACCTCAGAAATCTCTCTGCTTCACCTCTGATGACAGGAAGAACAGTTTATGTTACAAATGCCTCCAGTTTGCCAAAGTTGTCTTATGCCTTGCACCAAGCTTGCGCTGAGTACAGAGTAACAGTTTAAGATCAAATTAGGGCATACTACAATTTTCAACATCAGTCCCAGTTTTCCCATACTTGAAGTTCTGGAAAAAAATGCATCCATTCAAATTCACTGCAAGTGAGTTAGGAAGGGACTCTGCTCACTCCTAATTTGTTGTTTGAAGCTCTTTTTTCCAATGATAATGTCAAAATCGTGGTCATGAGTTTAAAACCATTTCCTTGTGCTGTTCCCCTATTTGTGCTCACAAAGAGACATTAATTTTATTGGCTCAGTTCTTAGTGTGGGCTGTTAAAACAGCAGAAATTGTACTAGCTTAGAAAAATAATTTATTTCTAAATGTAAAATAGGAAACAAAGTTGTTGCTTTATGTAACACAGTGGCACACCTTTCATTTTTTGTCAGTGGTTGATGAAATATTTTGAAAATATATTCAAAATTGTGTACGAAAACTGTGCTTAAAAACTGAGAAGTATGGATTAGAGATCTTTACTCTTCTTGAAGTCAGTATAATACATTGCAGAGACTAAATAGCAAAATTCACACCGTGTTGGCTGGCAGTTTGAAAGGTGCTAACTCAGCACACTGATGAAAGTGCTGAATTGAGCTATTTCTATTCTTTGAAACAAACATCTGTGATTCAGTGTGATAGATTTTACTGTAGTTAGATAAAACAACAAGTTGTGTTTAAGAGAAAACCATCAATATGAATGAATGGTTCTTGCAAGTTCCACAATACCTACTTTAAAATTATATTGAATAATAGATTTCTCTCCAAATTACTCCTATCAACTAAGAAGAATGATTTGTATTATTAAATGGACTCAGAAGAGCAGATAAAAGGGCAATTATTTTCCTCCCCAAAAAACATGGTATCAACCATTCTAAATTAGAATTTTTACACACTTTACAAACTATGTAAAGCATTTGTGTATGTTAGTTGTTTAAGGTAACTTAATGCACTGAATTAAAAGGTGCCAAGGCACAACATATAGTAGAGTCAAGCACATTACAAATTGCAGAATCATTCCCTTTTAAATATTGTTTGTTTTCAGTCTCACTAGATACAGTTACTCAAAGCAGTTCTAAACAAGAGCAAGGAGGGAGGGGGAAGTTAATTCATTCTGGGACTAGGAAAAGGATGTTATTCCCCACTTCCCAAGACAATTAGTAAATATGACTTCAAGCCTGAAACAGCTTCTGTCTGTCTTGGACTTTTAAGATTGTCCTAATCAACCAACCACCACCTAGATGTGGCCTTTTCAAGTTTCATAAAAGATTTTATGCCCCAAATAAGACAACTGCTTTGATTTCAAGGAGCACAGGCTGTAAGCAGAGCATAAAGTCATTGCTCCTTGCAACCCCAGACCCAGCATCCTCAAGGAAGCAAGCAAGTTCTCTAGATATTTGCAAAAGACCATTGCATAACATTTAATTTCATATTCAGTAATCATTTCATCACTGGATTCAGATGAAAAAGTGGATGCAGATGTTCATTAGCAACAAAAACATATGCAAACAAGGAAACAATCCAAGAAGCTGCTAACAACTGAGAAGTCCAAGGCTGACCATTACATGTTGCAATCACAAACATCTATCTTTAGACCAAAAAAGAAATCTGACCTCTCCACCATCTATAGGAGTCCAAATTAGATTTTTCTCAACCTACCCATACTTCAAGGGTAAAGACATTTTATGAGGGTATATTTAAGCCTTGGTGGCATAAGCGTGCAGAACAGTTTGCAACTTTCTAACTACCCAGGATTTGGTTCTACAAATCTTCCCATACAAACAGTCTTCCCTGTCACACTTTTTTTCCAGAAAGCTCCACTGGTCGAGAGGCAGAGACTCACAGCCTGGCTTTGCTGATCATATTTCTGGTGGCAACAATAGGTAATAAGAAAGATTCCTCCTGGGACCTTTTCCAGAGGTATTTTCTCCCCTGGCTTCCCAGTGGAGAAGAACAGAAAGAAGATCATCTGCAGGGAGCGACAGCTTCTGTTTGTCACATCAAACATCCCAGACTCTATCCTGGTCCTCTGGAGGGAATCATTCACACCGAGAAGATTATCCAAATGGATTAGCACACGGCCGGATTATCCAGACACACAGCTCAGTCAGCTAATAAACCAGCACTTCGATGCATTTTCTGCCTTTTAACCTCTCGGTTTCCAGAATTTTGATACTCATCCCTTTAAACACCACCATATTTCAGGAGATGCTGAGGGCACAGTTGGACAGTCACTGCTGGCTGCTCCGGCATGTGGGAGCCATTGCTCATCAGCCACAAGATGTCAGTGTTGCTGAATCTTATTATTCTTACCTGCAAAGCATCATCTACTGAGGCTGCGGAGGGCAGCTGGCACCCCCGGGCTTTATTCGGTCAGTCTAACAAAAATAAAACAAGAAATCATGCACAACCAAGGAAAATAAAAATCTGCATGGCAACGTGTAATTTGGTATTAGCGATAACAATTACAACTTGAACTACACAGTTAGTGCTGCCACCTTCTCCTAACATACAAATCCCTTGTCTTCAAAAAATCCCAACTCCTGCAACGCTTGAGCCTGGCAGGTGGTTTGTGCACAGCAACATTGCTTGGAAAGGAGCAACAGAGATGACAGCAGAGGTGTTTCATTATGAAGACATCAGCTCATCCCACCAGCAATCAGACTGTCCAGGAGGTCTGACTCTACTCTGAAACTGAAGAACATGCTATTAGCTATCTCCCTGTTTTACTCTTGGTTTGTACTTCCACACCCCTCTGGCTCTGGCAGCAATTTCTGCCCTCATGGCTCCATCATGGAGATCTTTCTGTGCCCAGACTTCTTTTCTCTCTGTATCACTTCCCCAGCTCTATGAGCACGTTTCTTTAAGGCCAAACTACAAATGGCATTAGTGGACGATCTGGTTTTAAAACACCCTCTCCTATTCCCAACCTTTCCAAAAAGGCCAAGGTCAGGCAGAAAGGGAACTTTTGAACCAATATTGTTGTGGACTCCATGTATTGTGAAACTGCACCTCGGATTTCCTCTGCAGACTGACTGACCCATATGTCGATTATGTTTCTGCTTCCTACTTGGTTGCAGGAGATTTGTTTCACTAAACACTGACTTGACTTCCACTGCTAAGTATAGCAGAGAAAGGAGAAAATTAGCATGAGAATTCCTGTTTACATTATTTGCCATCATTCATGGCCTCTGAACTTGTTTACTTTTCAAATTGAAGGAAGTAAAACTGTGGTGGGAGTAGAGACAGGACTCCTTACCATGAAAAAAAAAAGATTACTAGAGATAGATTAGTTTATACACACCTAGAGTTATAAAAATACACAATGGAGACATGGTTGTTTGAGTTGGGAAGTTAAGCAGACAGTTTAATACAGATGATCCAGCTATACTTTCTTTTCAAAAACATGAATATATCTCACAATAGCAAATCCAAATATTCCAGATGGGGGGGGGAATATCTAGGGGAGAAAAGATTTTTCCTAATTCCTACAGCCTTCAGCTGCTTTCCCTGTTTCTGCTTTTCTCCCCAAAACACAATCCATTCTTTGAAAAACACTGCCATAGGCAAAGCAACAAAAATAAAGCTCAAGAAAAGTCTTCTCTTCACTTGTGCTGAACACCTCAAGTAGGAAAATCCATTCCCAGTTTAATAAAAATCAGACAAGTTCTGACAGCACCTCCTTGTTCCATTAAACAGTCTGGTAGTAAAGATCATAAATCCCTATTTTTATCTCCGTCCCAACTCTGCTTTGTGTCGAAGGCACCGTCTTCTCTGCCAGACTCAGAGATTCTGTTTGCTTGACCCATTCCTGCCTGTCCTGTTAGTGACAGCAGGCACAAACGTGTCACTTGTCCCAGGGCTGCAGTGGCTGGCAAGCCCCAGCTTCTGGGCAGAGGCAGGGGCTGGCTCCCCACTGCCTGCACAGTGATCACTTGTCTGCACTTTCCAGCTGCCTGGAAATCTGGTAGATTAATGCCCAAAGTGGTAGAGTTGGCAGGAGTGCAGTGGAGAGATTCTGAGAAAAGCCTGATGGTTTCTGTTGAACTAGCTTGCTTTGTTAAAAAGCTGCATTTGCCAGGGTCATCTCAGGATGAGGTTGACTGGGATTTAGGTTGGGGTTTTTGTTGGTTTTTTTTTTCCTTGGGTCCCACTCAGTCAAGAATGTTTTCACGCAATTTCTGAAATTTCCAAACTGTTCACAAAAACTACGTAGAGTTGCTGAGGCTCTGAGATACAAACCCCCAGGGAGATGGACGTAAGTTCTTCATATAATTCCTGGAAAAGTTAAAGAGGTGACTGCAGCAGGGTTATTTGATCCATCTCATACGTATGTAGCAGGCTAGCTTAGCTACACAAGGTATTGTGCTTCAAATAACTAGAGCAGCCTAAGAGGAAAGGTTGGGATGGCACAGGAAAGAGTTTCATCAGCCTGAAATTAATAAAGACAGGGATGGAAATACAAGACTTAAAAACTAGAGAGTGGAGGAGTATCTAATTTCAGACACTCTAGTGTAAAGGTGAACCAGGCTCATTAATGTGCACCCTGGCAAAAGCCAGTTCTGGCACCACAGCCCTGCCCTAAGGGGATGCTTTCTTCACCTGCTTTTTGGTTTTCTCCCCCCTAACAAACTTGGGATTTTGCTGGTGGGAGGCAGGGCAAGGCATAATCCCAGTGCACTTAGGGTTTTTTGGTTTGAGTTGGGACTTAAGGAAAAATACAATTCTGATTTTAAATTATAAAAGGGTGAACTTCAGCTATATTGCTTAATTCAGTTTCACATGCAATAACCTTTCAAATGGTGCTTGAAAGTCAAGTCAAATTTCAATATAAATGATATTGCCAGGTTAACATTAATCTATGAGACACTGCCCTTTATGTTTCAGTATCATCCCTTTGAATGTGTTGAACAGTAATTTTAATAGAATCATAAAAATCTTCAATTTCCTCTGTAGATTTAACAAATGCTCAAGCAGTAAAAAAGTTATGCTTCTCTCTCATTTGTAAGGTTTGTGATTATTTTAACATCTCAGATTTTGCAGGTCTTCTGTACCTAGATCTCACTAAGCCTGTTCTCTCTTTTATTAGAAATACCTTCCCAGTTTGAACTGCTCAGACTCCAGTGTGCTCACTTGCTTCTTCTAACAAGGATGTTCGAATTGGAAGCTACAAGTGGAAGAAAAAAAAAATAGAAAAGTGGTATGAGAACATCCTGATGCCAATGTTCTTCATAATTTGACTTCAGCAAATATTCAGTTCTGTGAATTAAACAATGGCACTGGAAAGCTATTTAAAGATCTATCAGATCTTGGTACATTTTCAGGGTTTAAAGTGAGAAATTTAAGCCCACAAAGTAATTTCTTGAGAAACATTCAAATGAGAGAAAGCAATGGGGAGAGCAAAGATGCAATCTCAGCTTAAAATACAGCTTTTCAACACATAGCTCTGTGGCTGCAAGAAGAAAACAAGTCACTGCAAGAGCCATGGGGGCAAAGAGGGTGTGGGAAGGCTGCAGAAGTGTCACCCCACACCTGCAGACACCAACTTTGGTGGCCCTGGTACCATGGCCAATGCAGCCACCTCAGTCAGGTGCAAATGATCATGTACAAGGATGGAGAATCAGTCCCTGGGACCCAGGGATACAGCTTTCCTTACAGGATGAATTACCTGTACTGGGTCAGGTGTGAAGAGCCTGATTCACCCTTTCCCACGATGGGATAAACTTGGCCATGAGCAACTCTTTGTCTTTCCAGTCAAACGCAACCCATGCCCAGCAGGGAAGGATGCCCAGGGTCCATCATACCACCCTGTCTTCCCATTCCCAGCACTTCCCAGCCTTCCCATCCCACAGATCACCTGCTCCATACCTGTAGGTTGCGAGCATCAGTCTCACTCATGTTTTTCCTTGCCTGATTTGAAAGAGGAATCACACACATCAGCTGAGTGCCTTTAAAAGTGATAAAATGCTGCACAAAATAATATAGCTTTCCAATTTTTAATTATTCTGCTGTGAGCAAAATTGACTGCTTAGAGAGGTGGCTTGAGTAGCACCTCATAACTCACAAATACCTGGATTCACTTATAAAAAACTTTGGTTGATTTTTTGGGTTGGTTTTGGTTTTTGTGGTTTTTTTGCCTTGACATCTCCAGGAAAAAAGCTATCATCAAAAGCTGCTCTGCTTTTTCTTAGAGAAAAATATGGTTTTGACCATGTGAAAAGGCAAAATGAATTATTTCAGTGCTTCTGGAGGCTTGAAATATGACTGGAGCATCATTTTAGGGATAAGAGAGGCATTTTGCTGCTGTTTGAATATTTGCTCAAACTTGGCCCAACCAGCACTTCATCTGACAAACTTTCATTCCACTTGTTAAGGTTTAAAAGTGCAACTTCCAAAAACTGTAACATCCAGAAAAAACGTAACCCCAGTCTCAGAATGCAGGAGCAGAATTGGACTTTCTCAGCCTTCTCCTGCTGCTTCTCCCTCCTTCATCTGCCCTCAAAAAATGGGCTTATTGAGCAGTAAGACATAGGTTTCACATGTCTTATGGGACAAGTCTCTCATGGATGACCACTGGCAGGTCTTTTATTTTTTCACATGCCTTACTACAGACACCAGCTGTCTGATTTATGTGGATCTTTGCTACAAACACATAAAAATATGATAAAATATGAAAGGGCCTGAAATAGAGGATCATAATCATCTTATCCTGTTGCCTGTTTCACACAGAAGTCTCTGGCTCCATTCAGAATCTGTATGATAGATCTATTAATGCCTTTTTACAAAGCCATTGTGAACAGAAATGCAGCAGTTTGGGGGAATCCTTAAGATACTGTAACAATGAAAAGGACAGAGGAAGCTTATGATGAAACTAATTAGCCCACAGTAGTTACAAAACAAAGCCAGAGGCCAGACTTAATAATGGGACCAGAATACCTGTGATCACACCATCTGAGAATTCAGTATGATGCAAAAGAATCAGTGTCAAAATGGGATTTCAAGAAAATCTTTATGATATTTTAAATTTAAAACACTTAATTTATCCTTATCATTACCAACATATAGGCTTTTTTCCTGCACTCACACCTTAGCTATGCAAGGTAGCCTCTCCAAATTTTTATCTAAAATAGCCTGAATAGTTGATATTGATTGGTTTATTGTGTGCCACATGGTTGACTTATTTTTTAATTATGGACTAATATTTTAATTTCTTAAGAACTTCCTTTCATGCTTTTCAAGGGAATTGATGATTTGTACAATTGCATACACTTACATTAGCATTAGCTATATCCAACCTTAGGCTGGGTTTTAGTGGAAAATGTCCTAAGACTTTACCATTTAAGCATCAGTCCTGCAGTGACACTGACCTACAAGAAAAATACGAGAAGGCCACATGTAGAACATCAGTAGGACACAAGGCTCTGAGACCAGAGAATGCTTTAGTGTGTTTCTGAATTGGAGCCTGGATTATACATCAGCTACAGTTATTTGCAAGTCACATTTCCATACCCAGCTTTTCAGGCTGTGTGTTTTTGTAGTTGCAACTTTCCACCTCCTCCGCACTGACTTAAGTGATGTTATTCTTGGCTAATGGCAATTGTGAGAAAACTGAATTCCATCTGTTTCCACCAAAAACAGAAAATAGGATGTGAGAATCAATAGAAGACTGCACTTGTTAACACACATTTGTCACAATCAGTGGCTTTGCTAAGGAAACATGGCCGCAGGTATGATTTGCAAAATAAACAGCACGTCACAACATCTGAGCACCAGCTGGCTTAGGCAGGAGGCAGAGCCTCCTTTGGCAGCTCTGGATCATGAACTTTCAGGTGCTGCATGGCCCCTCCAGGCTCGTCCAAGGGGAAAGATGTGTTTTGCTGTGCAAACGGACAGATGAGAATTTTAATACAGGTATAGGTCTGGCTGTGTATTCATCAGCAAAGTTTTCATTTTACGTTTGGTAGTTTCTCCACTTTAGATGACCAGGGTGTCATATTCTTGTCAATTACTCCCTATCCCTTTTAATTTCATATGTAGTTACTGTTACATATATTTCTCTATGACTAATAGCAGCATCATTTCAGGTTTTCTCCCTAGTCAGCATTGCCAGAACTGAAACCTCCATGGCTCTCCTTGGCTCAGCTGTCTCATTCATGGTCATGACCAAACCACAAAGAGGTAAGCATACAGGATTTCAATAAACCCTAGCAAGCCAGTACTTCATGTGCAGGCACAACAACACTCTTCCTTCAAATCTATATTCTATCCACCTGGCAGGACATATCAGTGTTATCTGCATGTTTCTATAGCAAGCATAAGCTGGGTGGATCATTTCAGGAGTCCTTCATCAAGAACTGCTGGATTCCTTCTCAGAGTATTGTGTGTTTAATGTGTACTTTATCACAGTTTGCAACACATTTGCCTAATTCTGACACAGTTTCTGTGGAAAACAGCCTATTTTTGCAGATGGTGCTGTGACACAACCGGTGTCAGCTCACGGTTTCTTCCTGTGTCAAAAAAACCCAGATGGTAGTAGCAGAACATCTCCTTCAGGCACCATCTCCCTCCGCAGCCTGCCCCCATCCCCAAATAATGCAGGATGTAGGGGAAGGTAGAACCCAGCCTCCCATGTGATTGGGTGTTCTGTATCTTGGGATCTCCTCAGCACTCTGCCAAGCTCACCCTCAGGTCAGAGGCACAGGGCTAAACGGGGTTCACCTGCACCCACTGCCACCAGGAAGAGAACCAAGGCCACCCCAGCTGCCAAAATTTTCCCCTAGGAAAAACAGGCACAGCTCATGAATTTAAAAGGTGATTTGGAGGTTCCTCAGTCCTTACAAGACATACAATAAGGCACCTAGAACACTTTTAATAAAAATATGGATGCTTACACTGAAAAGCTCAAGTGCCTTGAGCTTCAAATTTAATGCCTATTTTTTGCCAAAATACATAGGGAAAAGGTGTGTTTGACTGCTGCACAGCAACAGTAAAAAGAAAAGTCATTTAAAAGGAGCATTGTTGGGTGAATAATGCCCTTATGTTAGTTAACAGTATGCCTTCATCTGGAACTCCCTTTGCCATACCTGGGCTTGAATTTTAGCAGTGCATGTATGCAGTAAAACCTGGGCAGTCCAAAGTGGTTAATTACAATGTACAGCAGCCTGAAAAGACTCCCATAGGCAGAGAGATTTAAAGCAGTATAACAGCCTTTAACTCAGAGGGAAGCAAGTAAAAGGTGAGAGAACAGAGGTGTGTAACATAAAAACTAACTTGGGGAGTATAAGGTAAACTCAGGTTTTTAATTTTTCCTAGAGGACAATGTAGCTTAAACATAAAAATTCATAAATGAGCTAAAGAAATATTTTTAATGTCTCCTAACAGCTATGAAAATGTTGGAGGAAACAAGGAGTCAACAGCTTTAAAAGAGGATATGATATAATTTTATCATATCAGCTGTCAGTAAGGTGAAGCTCTTATAATGTCATAATAAGTTGTATTTCCACAGCACAGTGAGTGCTGTGTGTAAATATGTTCTTACACTGACTGGGGAAAAGGTCAGGAGTTCGGTGCCAGTAATTAGATACCTCTATGCTTCTTTGGGTTTTTTTGGATTTCTTTTATTTAAGGCTAAAAAACAAACGGATCATAGCTGGGAGGAAAATTAAGCTCTTTGAGTATGGGTCAACTGAAAAGCCCAGATCTGAAGGTACAAGCTGTGGCAGCCCCAAATCCTGCATTAATCAGGCAGATACAGAAAGATGTACTGTGCTGACCAGCTGCTTCTCTGCTTCCTGACTCCAGAGGCAAGATGTCCTGACCACATCTGCCCTGGTACAGGCTGAACTCTAAACCAAGCCCCACAAAACTTACACCCAACATCTACCTTGAGAACAACAACCAAACCCAGGGCATCTCAAGCTGAATATGTGAGCCTCCTACGGCCAGCCAGAGAGGTAAATGTCATAACAGGGCTGAAACAAAGCCACATCCTCTGTGTATTAGGCACAGAAGAAGGGAACTTTAATACATATATACAGCTATATCCATGTACAGAGGTGCTAAGCAGTGAATTACTCCAGCAACTTTATGAGCCCAAGCATAGTAGCATTTGCAAGGGCTGATATATTCCCAGATGAGTTTCCAGTGACTGCCAGTTACGCATCTCTATATTTTCTTCTCTTAAACAACTCTGTAGATATATATTAATGCAGTGTTTTTAAAATATTGCAAAAGATAGAACATCACCTTTTTTAAAAGGTGTTTAAAGTTGCTGTTTCTTTTAAACACCTTGGTTTTAAAGATTTGGTGTCTAGCCTCCTAATAAGACTTTCTGAGTTTTAAATCTTCTGGGTGTACTCAGGTCTGATTTCCAGGTCTTTTCTCATAACAGAGCAGAAGGAAACCAAAGTTTTAGAAACAAATTTTTTCTTAAAATGAATTGCCCGCAGGAGCTGAAGTTTCAAGATTGGTCATTAAATAATGCAAGATTCATAACTAGAATCATTTTCTTAGCAGTACTTCATCAGATTAAGTTATTTTAATCATTTTGATACTGTCAAACACAGCTGGCAGTGCAGCTTGCTGGAGACCAGTTTGTGCAGACAAACCTGCCCCTCTTCCTGCTAGATTTTCTGCTGCTTCCCCCCAGACACAAACCATTTCACCCACTGGAGGTCTAACAAGGCTGTCTCCTGTTCCATTTCTGTGCTAGCCCAAAAGAAGGTTATCACAAGAAAGAATTTCATCTCTTCATCATCCCTGCCTTTCACAGCTGAAACTTCATTCTTTTTTTACTATCAACTGCTCCCAGTTACCTGGTTTCCCAGTCCAGTTTGCAGAGATATTCAGCCTTGCTGACTGCAGGCAAGTGAGTTCCTAGCATCTGCTGCAGCAAAGGTCTGATGGTCAGAGGGTGGATTGTGTGTGGTTGTGTCATCAGGATGCTGGGACAGCCCTGGAAGTAAAAAAAGACATATTGACCCAAGAAGCATCCAGAGGATCCATTAGATATTTTGATAGATAGATAGATAGATAGATAGATAGATAGAAAGATAGATAGATAGATAGATAGATAGATAGATAGATAGATAGAAAGAGATGGATAGATAGACAAAGATATGAGAGATTGAATTATATACATATGAATAAATTCTTACTGTATATACTGATATTAAACCCCCTCTGAAATGGAGGTGTGCTGGTTCACAGAGTACTCCCAAGCAGTTTTATTCTGGCCCAGTAAAGACAAATACTGATTTGGCACCCATGACATCCCTGCTCCAGCCTCTCAAGCTTAATTAATGAAAAAGCTGTGCTCTAGAAATTTTAATAATAAAAATATCATCATCACTACAAGCAGTGCAGTGGGATGGCTGACAGACCACACTGCTACATTAAACAAGACCAGTAAAGATAAATAAAAGTGTTCCAAGAGGCTGAATATTCTTAACTATTATAGAATAGTTAACTATTATATTATAGAATCAATCACAGAATCCTGGTCAGAAAGGACCTTCAAGATCATCAGTTCCAACCATCAGTCCCACACCACCATAACCACTAAGTCAACTCCCAAAGCACCACATCTGCTCATTTTTTTATACCTCCAGGGACAGTGACTCCACCACCTCCCTGAGCAACCTGTTCCAATGCTTCACCACTCTTATGGTAAAGAATTTTTTCCTAATATCCAATCTGAACCTCTCCTGGTGCAACTTGAACCCGTTTCCTCCTGTCCTATCAGTAGTCAGCAGGGAGAAGAGGCAAACACCTTCCTCACTACAACCTCCTTTCACATGGCTGTAGAGAGCAGTAAGATTGGGACAGGCTGGTGGAAAAGATAGGTGAGAGTCTGGCACTCAGAATATTTCAAAAGCTTCATGAAAAGGCTTGCACTTGCAAACTGTTTGCCCTTCTTGCTCTGGGAGATGACCCCTCCAGCCCTCTGCTTCTCTCTTCCTCGGCAAATACAGTGCAAGGAATTCACAATGCTAACACTGAATTTATGTAAGCAAGATCTCCATGGTGTTCAGCACATCTCTGAAGATTCAGGCTGCAGTGTGTGGGTGAGTGTCCTGAGCAAAGCACCTCTATCTTTGAGTAATTTGTGAAGAACAAAAGTGGCTCCAGTTCGTTCTTGCAAGAGCATCTCAGCACCCAGCTTAGCCACAAAATAACATTTCCCATACTGTGATATTTATCAGCTGAGCAATCTGCAGAAATCCCTGAATTTTAAGGGGAAAATCTGACAGATTGTTTGTTAAATGCAAGTTACTAAAAGTGGTAAATGACTTTTTTTTTACTACCTCTCCCTGATACATGCAGCTGAACACACAAATCACCGAGTTCACTGCAAGTCTGGAAAAACTCACAGTTCCGGAGTTAATCATTAATATTGTGGGGCTTCAAGGAGGTATTTTTAAGATTGCCACAGCATGTGGGAAATTCCCATGTGCATTCCCTGCAGGTTTTCAAGAAATAGCCCTTTCTACTTGGCTCAAATGCTTTTGTAATTGTTTACATAAACTGAATTGAAATATCAAGGTCAGATATTTTCCAGAAAGCCAAGGAAAACAATTTACCATTCTGTTGAATGAGAACACACCAGAACAATTCCAGTATTAGCCAACTTCCTTTTCTTTTTCTTGCTTTATGCGTTACTACAGAGTACAGGATAAAACATTGAAACTGCCTACTTGAAAGAGTATGCAATCTTTTGGATGCAGAAACACCAAACTGAGAGAGGTAGGAACAAGCTTAACCTCACATATACACAAAGCAAGACTATTTCCCTTCATTTTATTTTCCAGTCACCCAGAACAAGCAGCAGTATCAGCACAGCTCCCAACATAATATCTGGGAACCTAAAAAAAATATATTCATTAAATTATAATTGGTTATTTTTTAAGGGATTTCTACCCCTCAAATAATATTACCAGTGGAGAGGATAACCAATAACAATCTTTTAATCTTTTTTCTCTAAATTTAATATATTTCCTACTAAATCAAACCATTTTCTGCTGACATTTCTTTTACCCAAAAAAACTTCACTCAGACGATGATGTTTGGGCTGCCTAATCCCAAGGGCTCTGGAGGTTTTTTGAGAGCTATGTAACTGGAAAAGTCATCTAGTCCTTTAGCTGCTTTGGGAAGAGAAACTCTTTTCCACCTTAACCCTGCTCAGCTGGGATAGAAACTTACTGTAAGACACCCTGGCCATGACCTCCAGTGGGTGTTTTTTTACCATCAATGGATGTTTCAGGATTAAAGTAGAGTAATACACACACTAAATGACAGTATTTCTTCCAGGAGGGGAGAATCCTCTCAATGAACCCCATAATACATACATCACAAACCTCATAAAGCTGTTTTGCTGGTTTGCACCATAGCTCCCAAGGTAAGCAGCTCACACCAGGTAGTCTCTTTTACAGATGCACTGCTTGAGACATTTCAGCTGACTTAGATAGCTGGAGACCAAAACAGACCTGTAAGAAGTATTTCTAAGAATTAGACATCTTTTAGAATAGTGCCAGTATGTTTTTTTACCGTCTTCCTTTCACCTCCTCTTCCCATTTCAAATTTAGCACTCCTTAGGGTACCGGAGTGCCAGCAAAGATGCTGAAGCTCCTCTAGTCTGTACTGCCTGTCCAAACACCAGAACAGATCCAAGGCTGGGCATTCCATACTATCACAGAATGGCTTGGGTGGGAAGTGACCTAAAAGATCATCAAGTCCCAGCCCCTTTACCAAAGACTGTTTTAATGAAGGTTCCTGAAAATCCTTGCTGCAATAAGCAACACACCCCTTGCAAAACAAATATCAGGGTGAGAAAATGCATCCACTGAAACATAGGTTTAGGCAAATGCTTTCAGGAAGGACAAAGATCAATTAGTCTGAACCCAGAGGAAAACAACAAAAATGAGGGAAGGTTTAAGACCCATAAATTATGAGGAAAGATTAAAAGAAGGGGATTTGTTTAGTCTAGAAAGGAGAAAACTAAGAGGAATCATGATAGCAGACTCCAAACAGATGGCCTTGTAGCTGTAGAAGAAAGGAAATGACCATCCCCTGTGCTCCCTGGGAGCCTGGAAAGAAGCACTGGTGTCATGCTGGCCTCGAGGGGGACATGAGAAAGGCAGTAGGAAACAAGTTTCTAACACAAAGCAGTGATAAGCCCTGAAAGCATTTCCTAGGGAGGATGCAAGTCCTCTGTCACTGGAGGTTTCTGAAAATATGTGAGACAAACATATGCCAGGAGTAGTCAGTGTGAATCTGATACCACCTGCATGAGGACATGGGTTGGGTGACCTCCCAAGAGCATTCCCAGACCCAATTATTCTCTTCTTTCCTTCTTAAGGTATGTGGAGTTGTGTGTAATCACTTGTCACAACCCATTTATAAAAATCAATTGTTTTACAAAATCCCAGTAGGATACCCCAGGACAGCACATTAGAACCAAATTCTGAATCTTACCTCATTTCTTTACACAACTGTCTTGACACCACAGACTCCGTTGTCCAGTCCTGTTTGCCCTCTGGCTGCCACAGGTTGGCTTCAAGTTTTTTAAGGCCACATTCAGAAGCTTGAGTAAAATGTCTGTCTTAGTAATTAAAACCAAAGCTCCAGATGTATTCAGAAATGGAAAACAAGGGTTACTAATGCTGTCATTGATGGTAAGACAGCAGGAAGGAAAAGCACACAGACTAGGATACATCCTCCAGTCATGCACTGAACTCTGAGATAAGCAAATTCGCAAATGAATTCAATTTGGTTTTGATACTCCAAAAACATCTCTGGAAAGAATATGAGTATGCTGCTCATACAGACTCCCATTCTCAGTAATTCAGGTCCAAAACTACAGAGGTCTTTCAGGTTGGAATTCTGTTCTGTTGGGAACCAGATAACTGAGCATCACTGTACAGATGAGCCCAGATTTATACAGCAAGTCTAACATGAGCTTGAAGAGCCTTCCCAAGACTGGCTGGCCATGGCAAGAGCCCACTTAAGGACCCCAAGTATTGTTTGCCCACAGTTGTGATCATAAAGATCTTCTGTGAGCATGCTTTACCTAAGAGCAAACAAATCCACCCCATCGCTTGACATTTCACTCAGGCCCAAAGCACTTGGTAAAAGGTCAGAAAACCACAACAAAAGCATTTCAAAATGTTTTTCATTACTTCCTCCCACCTAAAAATGTTCTTCTGTTTTTGAGGCTGTGATCTTCTCAGAAACTTTCACAGACTAAAATCGTTCTGATTCTAAGAGGTCCACAACTCTTGGGATCTTTTTTTTTTCTGGTGAGCTTTTTTAGTTTGCTTTTTTTTTAAAATCTCCACCACCCTCATTTTTCAGAAATTCAGCTGGCAATTTGAGAGGTTTATTTTTGAGTTAATAAATTATTGTACAATGTCTACAAAAAAAAAAAAATCTGAGACAATTATGCTGTTGTTTGGGCTGTCCCCTCTCCTTTCTTTTTAAGGGTTTTGCTGTTTCAAAACTCCATTGAGATTTTGTTGTGATTGTTTGGACATATGTTGTGTCCTGCAGACACTGCTCTCTTTCATAGTCTTTGGAAGATCAAAGAATCATTTCCAGCCTTTGAAGCTCACCACTTTAAAATCTACCTTCCAAATTACTGAAGAGTTTTTTTCCAACATCCTAGCATCCTATGTTACCTTTATAAGCTTCTCTTGCAGACCCACACAAGCACAATGCCTCCCTTAATCTCACCATCAGTTAAATGCAGTTGATGAAATGTGCTGCCTCTCCCCCTGCTTGGTTGAAGAAATCATCCTGCTGGAACCCTGCAATGGAAAACCAGGTGGGGGAAAGAAGAGTTTCTCCAGAGTGAAGGACACCAACATTCTCCAGTCCCATTCCAACATTACCATGGTTCCTCCACAACCTCCTTGCCCAGTAGAAAACTTTGAATGGTGCCACAAAGGTTCCTGAGAGCTAGTATTTTCATTCCAGGGAGACAAACAGGTGGAAGTGTAGTTTCTCACGGAGCTTGCCTGCTCAGTTGCAACTCCAAGGGGAAGCCTCTTGTGCAGCTCAGTCTGACATCGTGCATGACAATTGATCCTACAGGGTATTTTTTCCCTAGGTGAAACCTATCAGGATAGGACTTTTTCAGCCTGAGTGGTGACACTGGCTCTCATTCAGCCATCCATAACTTTAATGTAGCCTGCAAAGCCATGTGTGTTCCTGCTGCTTGAGGTGGACTGCTTGTTAAACTGCCTTTAAAAAAAAAATCACAATATCGGTCTAACAACGGGAGTATTTTAAATTAATGAAAGGATGTGTTCTGATCATAACTCATTAACTCTAGAGTGATAAGTGTTACTATCCAATAATCCTAATTACAAGCAATAACTTCTTTCTCCTTGGAAAGGAGAATTTCAATTCACTGCAAATCCAAAGCAATTTAACAGTAAGCCTGTCAGCGGGAACAAGAGAAGAGCCACATCTATTTGGGCAACATAAAGCAGCACTTGCTTTACAACAGTGTTTAGTGACTGACTGAACAACTGGGAAAACTCAGCAGGGCTGCTTTTTCAAGAAAAAGATGAATATATGTAAATTCATTGGGGCATGACAAGCTGACAGTGAGCGCAATAGCAACACAATTATCTGCCTCCAAACAACAGTATGGAAGGCACGTTTCTTTAATTCATGTGATGCCATTAAATAAAAAATAAACAAAGTGAAAGAGGCACGTGGGCTGCTGTATTATCCCATAGAAATAGTAGAGAGACCTTCTGCAAGGGCAGTAGTCCCCCAGGCTCAGCTCCAGAGAACACAGCCCCACACTGCTGGGAGAAAGTCTTCCACAGAATAATAAGACAAAACCAACTGTGAAAAGCTTTGGGAGTCTGAGTCCCTCATCCTCATCCTTCACAGTAAATAAGGGATAAGTGACTGGTGTCGAATGAAAACAACCTTCTCTTCCACATCAGAGAATGGCAAAAGAAATTATAGAAACCTCCAAATTCGTACGGATCTCCTGGCACAGTCTGTGGCAAGGCGAGTCTGGAGGAGTGTGGGAGTAATTATTCTCCACAACAGTTTCTTTCTGCATTGCTCTGCACTAAGGATGCTGTGTGGATTGCTCTCCTCTCAGTTCCCAGAGCAAATTACCTCCTGCAGCCTGTGAGCAACCTCATGAGACAGTTTTGGGATACTCAGGAACAAAAGGTCTGGAGACGTGTGTAAGTCTTCACATGGATACTGGAAAACAAATGTCAAAAAGTTTTCAGTATTCACAGACAAACACAGAACATCCTTAAAATAAATGGATTAATTAATAAATCAACAAATAAATGTGTGAAGAACTGCTTTCCTGTTTCTTCTTAAACAGGATGAGACAGGAAGATTCTTCATGTTCCTGCTGGAACACGGAATGCCAAGGATCACCACTTTTCCCAATTATCATTTTACTGCTGCACTCCACCCACCTCCCCATCTTGCTTCAAACTAAACAGGACCAGCTGACGTCTCCTCCGAGACCACAAATATGATATCAAGCACAGCAAGCAGAACCATAGAGCATTATGGAACCTGATTTTGCAATCCTTTTTCCTCCACTTCCTCGCTTGAAATTAAAGCCTCATGTGTGGCAGTGTCAGACAGTCCTCTCCTCCTCAGTGTCTATTTCTCCAAGCTCATTGCCATCAAGGACACAGCTCCTTACAGCAGCAGATCTGAACCATGGAAAGAGAGGTGGCCTTTTTTTTTTTTTTTCCATCTCCCCAGTGCTAGGGAGCAAAGTGATTCCTACCCATAAAACAGAAGGCTCTTCCCACAGATTTTCTTGGAATATGGCAGAGCTACTGATTTCCTCTCTTTCCTGTAAGCCTTGTTTCCTGGGTTGAGTTTGAGAGCAAATTTAGAAAATACAGTTGGCTGTACATTGTTTTTATGTAAAACACAGAATACCCTTGTGTTTGGTGACGGGAGCTGGGGGGGTTTTGAGACAGGTTTTAGCCTAAGAAATGTCAGTCTGAAAACATTCAAATTACACTGTTCACAGCAGTTGAGATTAATTAGCCTTATTTTCTCAGGCTTTTCCCTTAGATTAATAGACTGCCAAGAGGAAAGAGTGCAAAGGTGCTCCTACCACCTCATTTCATGCCATTTAAACATCCTTGATATTTAGTCTTCCTTCGAGCCCTTCCTATAGCCAAAGGAGACAACTTAAAGGGGCAGAGCAGAGCCCACTGCTATGTATCACCTCTCCAGATCCTTAACAAGAGATCTTACTTTTGGAAGACTGATAGTAGATGAGATGAAAGGAATGTCTTTCCTGCAGACTTCACCTGAGCTCCTACCCAAGAGCTTTTCTGCACTTCCCCTCTCCTGTTTGACACCAAAGATCTTGTACTCAGTTCTGCTGTGCCTTTGGCCCCTCCTGTCCGGGTTACTGGGCTGAGAAGGATCCCAGGTTCTGCTGGAACATAAGGTAGAAATCAGGGTTGGGAAAAAACTGCTGTCCCAGACAGTTCTCAGAATTTAAAAAAAAAAAAAAAAAAAAAAGCCAAACTAACTTGTTCCATGATGGCCAAAATGTTGCAATGTGGAAAGGGCTTGCAAACTGCAAACAGACAAAACTGGTCAGTCCTGATACTTCAGGTCCATGTTTTCCAGAAGTTTCAGTGAAATACCAATCTTATATTTCTTTTTGTCTCCAGAAGGCACGTGGCAATAGCAGAATATCAATTCTGAAATACCACTACCTTTCAAGCACACCAACCTGCTGAAGCTGAGCCTTTTTCCTGCCAGAGTTTCCCACTTCAAACAACTGGCAGGTCCTGACAAAATAATATTTACATTAAAAGGCATATCTGACTAGTTCTGATAACCTTGCAGAGGACACTGCAGTATGGGTATAAGCAACATCAGTCAAGTGCAAATATTTCCTTGGTTCCTTCCCACAGCTTCCCAAATGAGAGATATCAAATGGATGTTGATCTGCCCAGCCAGCTGAGAAAGTGAGTAGAAGATTTTGGAGCCCTCACACCCTTGTTGAGTTCAAATAAATGACACAATAAAATAATCAGCCTGGTTATGTTTCAATATACTCTTTCTCAAAATATTAAGCATATAAGAAAGCTCATGCTCAAGAAGGTGGCTTGAGAAGACAAATTAATCTTCTTTAACTATGGTGTAGATTCTTTTTTGAAAGACATGGGCACTGGTAGATATTAGTCTAGGGTATTTTTATTGTTTGGATTACAGTATTTCCCTATAAAGAGTTAGCTTTAAAAAGCAAGCATTCATTTTTACTCTTCTGCTTTGCTCCACCTCACCCTTCCCCAGACCTCTTTTGGCAGCTCTGCTCTTCCAGCCACTACCATGTGTGTGGCTGTGCACGTTTTTGTTTTGGAGGGAGAAACATCCTCCCTGGCTGCTACCAAAACTAAAAACCGGCTCCTGATACTAATACAGGTTCTTGGAAGAGTGCAGCAATCCCATTTGCAGCTAATTGTCAGGTCTGAGATTCATGGCAGAAACTGATGCTACAAGAGGCACAGATGCACCACCTTCAGCCTGTCCTGATTCCAGGAAATCAAAGGACAGGAGCAGACATCCTGAAATCATTCTCACAAATGGTAAGAGTGAAAGATAGGATCTCAGTCTGGGTCACAAAGAACTTCAGGGATTGGTGCAGCTTGAGCTCACCTCCCAGGAGTGGATGCTCGCTGTGCCTGGGCTCTCTGCACCCCCACCTGGAGCCTACGTGCAGCCCTGTGTTTATTTGAGGCATAAGGATTTTTAAAATGCTTTCATTGGCTTGCACGGGGAGGCAGGTGGCAGGATTAATAGGTGTTCTTCAGAGCTATAAACTGCATGGTGTGTTTGCTCAGACTTTGAGCCGTGAGTTACTGCTGTAATTAAATCCAGTAGGAGAGACCATAATAACATTCTGACTTGATTTCCAGTGGCAGAGCATTGGTTAAGAGAGCTACATAATAAATGAGGAGCCTTTCAGAATCACATTGTTGATGCTATCTGTAATTTTTTTATAATTAGAAAAGCCTAAAGTAAATTGTATATTATCATTACATGCATTATTAATCCTACCCTCTTATAATATGAATTCTACTGTGATTACAGGTTTCAGCTAGCTTTTTGTAATTTTTTTTTTAAGATATGTAGTGATTTGGTCTACAGAAGTCCTTCAAACAGCAGATAAATTGTACCATATTATTTCAAACACATGCAAAACCAAAGAAAGTTCAAGCTGATGGCCCAAAAATCCAAAAGGGAACACATAATTTAAAGGCAATCATTTTCCTGTTTAAAGTCTGAGGCACAGTGAGAAGAACATTCATATAACTATCTTTTATTCAGTCCTTTGCACAGAAGTCTTGAATAATTGAATGTGGAAGAAGTTAGAGTGGGATATTTAATGATTAAAACCCAACAATTTGTAGTTCATTCAGCTCTTTTTGAGGGGAGTGACCTGAGAACAGGTTTTTGTTCTTGAATAAAATTCTACCATTTTTTTTGACTGTTTGTGTTATGATATATCTTTTCTCTGTCTTTGCAGCTCTCTTGAGTGAAATAAGAGTTACCAGAAGATACATGGAGACTTCTAATTTACCAAGAAGGATGACTGATAACTGATTACTCTCACAAGCAGCCCCACTGCATTCAGAGGCATTGATTTCTCCTATGAGCAACTGATCAGCAAAGTGAATATAGGCTGAATCATTTGGACTACTTTTCAGATTTAGCCTAATTCACTTTGTTTGGTGTGACAGGTAAAGCCTAGGCACCACTATTCTTTATGGGGTTCTCCTTCCCAACACTTTAGAGGGACATTTAACAGCCCATTTTTTTGTGATTGTAACATGAAAGTTAACCTAAGTAGCTAATTGCACCTTTCATCACCCCTTTTCTATCTGCAGTTTAATTTCAGGTAAAAAAAAAAAAAAAATGGAGAAATTGTGAGATGCATTGAAATCCCTTTAAGCACTTGAGGATTAGCACAGCATCCCTCGGGCTTCATGCACTCACAGCAGACAGCAGGAAGGTCTCATACAGCACTTGAGCTGAATCCTTTGACCCATGTTTGGTTGAACAACATATCTGCTAATGTCTGCTTTACCTTTTAACTAATTTGATGAACATACTCCATATTCCAAGAGAAAAAAGAAAATTTTTACCAACTAGTAATGCAAAAGCAAAGTGCCTTCATCACCCTCAGGAAGACAGAGATAACTGGAACCACTTGTAGCTAACAACAGACCTATCCTGAAACATGAAGAATGAGAATAGGAAGCTGCCAGAGAACGGAAATGGGAAAGTGCAAACAAAAATAGACAATTCACTCATTTCTGACCCACAAACACTGAGAATCACCCAACCTCAACAAAAGCAGCCATCACGCAGAACAGATCCCAAGATCACTTCTTCCCAGAACTGAAAAACCACATGCCAAGACCACCAAGAAACCAGGACCACCCAACCCCAGCCTTTCCCAGCCAAAACCCTACAGCTCCCACTTGGCTCCTGAAAATAAGACTACGTTAATGCCTGGTAAAGACTATTTGGAGAATAGTTAAAAGGAGGTTCTGAACATGTTCCAGTCACTGAGTGTTGATTCTGGCAGGCACAAACTGAGTCATGCTTGGTCCCACACTGAGCTGCTACGCTGCAGTCTGGGGCTCCCTCCAGATGGTTGCAGATGCCTCTGAAAGGGGAGCAGCTGGTTAATGTTTTCTTGCCTTGGTTCCATGCAGATAAAACCATTTACATCATGGTTACCTTTTGACAGAAAGTGGTTTTGCTCAATTCACTTCAGGCTCAATGAAAGGCATTTTTTAGCTGGAGACAAAAGGGTTATTCTGGCAGGTTATGGAAACGTTTTGCAGGTTTGCCTGTGATTTAAACTCTTGATCCAATCTTGACTGAACTTATGACAGATGTAAATGCCCCAAGAGGTGCTGTCACATTAAATGCATTGGTTGTCTTGTTCACTTATTAGTCTCATTTTGCCATAACATGCACTGACTGGCAATGAGCTTTGATTTCAAGACTTCTGGAGAGATTCCAACCCAGGAGAGCATTAGTCACCATCTGAATTTTGTCTTCATCAACTTCTCATGGAATTTTAAGACCTTGAAGAACAAATTCTTCTACCCCCAATTCTTGTAGGCAAGAGTTTTCATTCTTTAATTGTTGCAATTATTAACAATTAAAAGAGATGGAAAAGCAATAAGATGGAGAAATCTTCTTGCTCCCTGACTGGCCAGGATGGTATTCAGGTTCATAAAGCTGAAACAGCACTGATCAGTCCAAGAAGTGGCACTGGATCTGATCTTACCTTGGAAGTTTCAATGTCAGATCTCATCCTTAGAGTATATTTAACTTTTATCTTTATTATAAAGCAAAGATCCTTCCCACCAATGAACATTCTTCAGTTTTTGCCTCTCTTGTAGGAAGAATTTGCTTTTGTCTGACTGCCAAACCCCACTGTATCAAACCTTCCTTCACACGGGACTCTTCCATCCAATAATTTTGAAGCACAGTTCTTTATACATTAACTGAGGTAACTCAATTTACCTGACCAGCTTTAGAAGCCATATGGTGACTAATCAGTCAGATTTTCTTTCTTAATTCATGGATTTTTATAGTATTACTATTAGGAAGTTATTAATTTCTTAATACATTATTTAAATGTTATATATTGACTTTTTTTCTCTTACCCTGAAACAGACCAGGTATCTCATGGTCTACAGTACGTCTTATTCCTCTTTGACAATGAAGTCAAGACACACATCAAGAGTGTAAATTTTTTTTTTTTTTTTGGTCAGATTAATCCTCGGTAAATCTGGATTTACACATTTGAACCCTGAGACTTACAGAACCAGGTCTGCTATGAGCATGAAGAGCAGGTGCCACAGTAATAAGCAGTTCATTTCAACAGGAAGAAATTATTTCTTGTGAAGTGTTATAATTGACAGTGATATAAAAATAACCACAGATTACCTTACCTCTGTTGGGAAATGTGTTTTGCTGGTACACTATATATGGAAGCACAGTATAAATTGTCAGCATTTTCTTTTTCCACTAGCTGCTTTCTCTGCCATAAAAAGAGTCTCTGCCTGCTAAAGTAAATTGATTCCATGTGCAAACACCTCCACAAAATTAATGCACCTACTTGTAGATGCACTGCCCCTTTATGGAAATCCCCATCACTTGCTACTCTGGGAATAAGGCTGATGGGGTGATTCAAGACCATCTTATATAGCCCACAAGCAATTATTGCTGGAATAAGAACCCATTTTATACAAAGCTGTATTTATCCTTAGTTTGAAATGATGCTGCTTCAAATTATCTGAGTGACTCTACAGGGACTGTGTTCAGGCAGTTAACTCATTAACATTGCAGTCTCCAGATGGGCAAAGACAGATCACATGGATTTAGATCTTTAATGAATAGCCAAATACAGCAGCTCCTTTAAAATTTATTGAAATATTTTCTAACATAGCAAAGAGGTCACTCTGATCTATTTTAGTGTGCTGCTTCCAAAATCTATACTGCCTTTGAAAGCAATCCATGGGGTGATTTGTCTTTAAAGGTGCTGAGACACTTGCTGAACATATTTGGCCACATGACTTGCAAAATTATGGCAAAAAAAAATCCTCTGACTTGGAAAAAACTTTAGTTCATGTGTTTAAACTTCAAATGTGTCTCATACCTCTGGTTCATCTACATGTGGTTGTATTTCAGCTGCTGGCCTAAGTGTTTGAAGCTAAATCAAATCTGACAGACTGAGATGTGACACTATACTTCTAGTTAAGAGACTGGGAAGCTCCTTCTAATAGAAGCCTAGAAAATCCTTGCTTCTAGAGTAGCCCAAATCCTAAGGAAAAGGTGAATATAGAATTTAACTGAACCCTTTTACAGCCCTTAGCCACAAAAAAAAAAAAACAAAAAACCCAAACAACAACAATCAAAAAAACCCAAACCTAAAACAAAACAAGGGGGAAAAGGCAGATGAGCAGAACAAAAACAAAACAAAAAATTTATTAAGGATAAATTAGAATAGGAATGTTAAAACACTTAAAAATTTTGGAGTTATCATTCCTTGAAGAAACAGAGAATGGTACAAACCTACAATCTAGAGGGCTTCCCAATTCCTGAATCAAATACCTAAAAACACATCTTCAGCTGGAACAAGTTTCCGAGTGGTGGTAAACTGCCTCCTCCAGTGTCCTAGTGAAGACAGGAATATTGGTCAGAAATCAAACAGAAGTTACAGAGCAAGGATTCAGTGGGTGAGAGTCAATGGCCAGAGCTGTGAGTTTGTTGTATAATCTGATGATATGTTCTAGACTGAAAACCCATAAATATAAATCTTCTCAAGTGCCATGATTTTGATTAATTCATCCCTCTCCTCTCTTTGTGACACGTCTAAGCAATTCACAGGGCTCTTGCCTGATTCTTTTATCTCTCCTAGGAGAAGTCTACTGTTTCACAGAGAGCAATGCATGAGGTAATTCACTTGTGTTATTAAAGCCCCTCTGCTCACAGACAGATTCACACTCCTATGTCTCCATGTTAACAGGAATTATATGAAACATGGCCTCACAACTCATTAGAAGCTCCTGGAATAAAGAGATTACCTCAGATACACAATAGTTATTTCTTTGCCATCACTGCACATCCTCTCTGCATTGCTTTCTGACTCCTATAGTCCTGTTTTGAACGTGAAGGTCATAGAGTAAGAAAAGGGAAACTGGTGCCTTGTTTAACTCTCTGCCTGGTGCCAATACACTTCTTATTGCAAGTCAGAATAATCAAGGACCCAAAGTAAATTAATTCTCTATCCAAACATTCCTATCAGAAATTATCTACGGCAGAGTTCCCTGAAAATCACCAGCATATTGAGAATTTCTTTAGAGGTTTAAAGCTCCCCAGGCTCTCTCAGATAAATACAGTATATTCAGAGAAAGCAAGAGAGTTAGAGAGATGAACAGCATCCTGTTGCCTTACCAAAACATATACCACCCAGATGGTGGCATCTTTGATTAGTTGAAGCCAAGCCCTCCCATAACTGGTCTGACAATTGCCCTCTCCCTGCTCACTTCAGGTATTTAATTACATGTAAATGAAGAGCAATTATGCAAAGCAATACCCTCTCAGGAAGGAGATAATGACATGGCCATGAGAATTTCTCCCACTAAGTCACTTACATCTCTAGATACGCAGGGACACATCAAACAGCAGCCCTGGAAGGAATCAGAAGTGCCTTTACTTGAAGGCAGTATCAGTGTACACCATTCCTGACAGATGTTTGACCAATCTGTTCCTAAAGACCCCACAGTCACAGGAGCTTCACAACCTCTCCAAGCAATCTATTCCAGTGTTTTCTTGCCCTTGCCCTTTGACAGTTTTTTCCTAATGCTCGGTTTAAATTTCCCTTAAATCAATGTATGAATACCACACTTTGCCCTAAGCATCATGAACACAGAAAAACTTCTCATCCTCTTTAAAATGGCCTTTCTGGAGGTGGTCATCAGGCCTTGCTTCAGCCTTTTTTGTGCCACCAGATAACCCCAGGTCTTTCAACTTTTACTCACAGATCAGAGGTTAAAATAAAAACAAACCACAAGGAAAGACCCCATCTTTAAAGAGACCTTTATCAGAAGAGGATATTGAACTCTGTCTTGCCCATTCAAAACTCTCTAAAATTCATGGTCTGAACCAGCTGACCCTTCCCACCCAGAGCAGAGCAGGTAACACTCCTGTCTGAACCTGGCAGTGGGCTGCCTGCCTCTCACACCAGCCATTGCCTACTTGCAGTCACTTTTTGATCTCTTATAACAAAAGATACTTTTCTGGAGAACTGCCTTATAGCCAGTTACTTCCCAGCCTATTTGCTTAGAAAACTGTTTCTGCCTCAGAGTACTTTGCACTTGTCTCCTGGTGAATTTAATTCTCTTTTTTTTTTCAGATATTTCTCTATTTTATCAGACAAATAGGCCTGTCCAGATGTATGCCTGCTGCAGAGTTACTAAGAAAACCATCTTTAATTTTCTTTTTCAAATTGAGCTGTGAATTTTGTTCATTCCCAACCCAATCCACAAGGGTTTGTATTGCAGTATTGCAGTAAAGGAAATTAGAAAGATTTCACCCTTATTTTTGACCAACCCAGGCTGACTGCTATTCATTTACCAATCATGTTTGTAAATATTACAGACAATTTACTATGGTTGATTTTTTATTTTCCTCTAGAACTGTTGTTAAGATGCCTGGACTGTAATTCCTAAGCTATTCTTGGAAAAAAATATTTTTTTTCTCCTTCTCCAGTATTCTTCAAGCTTACTGTAACTATGTGCTGACAGCTTTCATTCTCAATTGAGTAGCAGACCAGAACTTCCTCATTCTATGAATGGCTCTTACAGAATTATTTCTGTTTATCTTTGAGGTCTCATTTTGTGCCTTGGCCTTTCTGGTTTTACCCCTGAATGTTTGTGCTCTTCTTTCAGATATATTCATAGAAATCTGACCTCTTATTTTTACCTGTGTGTTTCTGTCAGGTATTAACATCACAGAAAACCCCTTCATCGTCTACACAGTTCAGCACCTACTGAATTTCCTAATTGTGTCCTTAGCTTACTCTGAGGAACTAACAACTTTATTTTCCTCTTGTCTTACCTCTTGGGAGATCTGATTCACAAAATTTCACTCTACTGATATCTGTCTTCTTGAAACCCATTGCTTTTATTATGGTCTCTTCCACCATCTCCTTCTGATACACAAGACCTGAAGCAATTTAGAAAAAAAAAGTTAGAAATCATCCAGTAAATACAACAGTTCTCCATCATTAAATGCTAGTAAAGTTGAATTTAGAGAGGAACAAACTAAAATACTTAATTTGTCAAGTAGGAAGAAACAATTATTAGGAGGGGAATCTTTAAGAGAAATGGGAAACTACCAGCATTTGCTCATACAGTGTCAAAACAAATTATTGTTTTGGAGAGCTTTTCTCATCCTTGATTCAGTGAGCCACACTCTCACAATCATACAGGAAAGGTGGGGAGGAATTTTTTACAAGCATGTGTAGTGATAGGATCCAGGGGAATGGCTTTAAACTGAAAGAAATTTAGTTTTAGATCAGATATTAGGAAGAAATTTTTTCCTGTGAGAGCAGTGAGAAACTGGAGCTGAAACTGTTGCTGGCCCCTCCCTGGAAGTGTTCAAGACCAGGTTGAATAGGGCTTGGAGAAACCTGGTCTGGTGGGAAGTGTCCCCACTCATGCCAGGGGGGTTGGAACCAGATGCCTTTAAAATCCCTTCCAAAGCAAACCAGTCTGTAATTCTGTGAAGCTGGGAAGAACAGAACAATGTTATTTTTTTTTTTTTTTTTTTTTTTTTTTTTTTTTTTTTTGGTGCATTTAGATATTTTACTCTCTGGCCTGTGGAAATACAGGGAACAGCTGCCCTTTTGGCTGGACAGATGAGCCCCAAAACACTGGAGGCACCAATGGCCAGTTATTTCTGGGCAGGAGTCCAGGGGCTGATCTCAGTCCCCAGCCTTCTGCAGGGCTGGGGAGCAGCCTCTGTAAGAAAGCACATGTTTTGGTTTTTCTCTCTCCTTTTGGGATGATTATCAGCAAGAAACACTCTCAAAATGCCTCTCTCTCTCAACATTTGAAGAGGCAGGAGAACACCCTCAATGGAAAATCCCCACATTTGAAAGATCCTGTGGCTGGAAGCTAGCCAGGGCTTGCTGGGCCACAGACCAGATTGTGAGACTCAGCTTTGCAGCCAAGAATTTTCCCTGCTGGACCAAAGAAATGCAGGAGTCTGTTTCCAAGCAGCAGCAAACAGAAAAAAAAAAAAAATAAAAAATGCATGGGGTAAGATGAGTCCCAGCAGCCCACAGCAGGCAAATGTAAGCTGATATTTTGCATCTCCAACCCTTGTCTGCTGTGTGGTCCTGCAGCACTGGTGTGCCTGAGGATGTTTCCCAGGAAGGAGATGGTAAGAAAGAGCAAATGTTAAGAAGGCAACAAACCTGAGTCCAAACCACCAAGGAAAACTGCCTGCACTGACTGTGGGAGAATACCAGGGGAAGAATTCAGTTAAATGCCTCTTCCTCCTCCCCAGCTGAAATGAAACAACTCTATCAAGCACCTATGAGTCTTCTCTTGAACAAAATCCAGCCAGGGGAGGTGGTGACTCCCTTTACTCAGTCATCTCTGGTTAACATACTCACCTGAGACATGGGTATAAACCTCAAATGAACCTGAGACTGCTCAGACCCCATCTTCCACAGTCTGGGGAGTATTTGCTTGAGGGGTCCTGTTAAATCCCTGAAAAATAGCTCAAGCAGAAATTACTGGGAAGCAACTTTCCCTCTCCCAACCCCTTTTCATAATGTGCTTGTCAACAGCATAGTCCTGTGTAATGCAGAGGGATTACTTTTCTAGTCATCTGCAGCAGAGATGCTGATGAATTACCCAGTTTACAGCACTGGTGTTCAGCCCAACTTGCTGCAGACAAGGCAGGATCAGAGTGCAGTCTTGGCAGGGCTGAGGGACTGCTGGTCCACTAAAACTTCTTAAACTTGTTCTTCTAGTTACAGCTGGATCCTCAGAGCAGCTCCCATTCCAGCCAGGGAAGTAGCATGCTGAAAAATTAATGAGATTTAAAAATCTGATTAAAAGATAAGTAGAAGATATTAAAGAAGGAAGATGGTGTGGTTTTTAGAGGGAGAAAAGGCTTATGGATGCCTCTGGTTCTGCCACCTGGTAGGCATAACTTGTTTCTGTGGTCAAAATAGATCCAAAAATCTCTGCTTCAGAGGAGATCAGATTCCTGTCTGGACCTTGCTGCTCACCTCTTTATTTATGAGAATCTGAAACTTCTCTTCCTGGCAGTCCTTACCAGCCTCTGCTGCCTAAGCTTTTGCTATATGTTAGAATCATAAAATCATAGAATTATTTTGGTTGGAAAAGACCTTTAAGACCATCAAGCCCAACTGTTAACCCAGCACTGCCAAGTCCATCACTAACCCATCTCCCTCAGCACCACATCTACATGGCTTTTAAATGCCTCAGGGATGGAGACTCCACTGCACCCCTGGGCAGCTTGTGCCAGGGCCTGCCAACCCTTTCAGTGAAGAAATTTTTCCTAATATCAAATCTAAACCTCCCCTGGTGCAAGTTGTGCCCATTTCCTCTTGTCCTATCCCTTATTACTTGGAAGAAGAGGCCAGCACCCACCTCCCTGCACCCTCCTTTCAGGTAACTGTAGGGAGCATTAAGGTCTCCCCTCAGCCTCCTTTTTTCCAGATTAAACAACTTTCTGCTACTTATTTTTGACACGTGCTAGTGGTCAGTACCAGGGGAAATTAGGTTTCCTCTGGTAACAGCATCTTCCCCAGTCTACTGAGACAGAGCAGATATAAGTTTTCAGTAGAATTTAGCCATTTTCACCCCTGCTTTAGGAGAAGGAATTGCTTGACCAGATTTGCAGGTGTGCCTGCAGGCTTGAATTGGTCATGGCATTGACTGCACTCTCAAAAAAGTTTTCATCCCTTAAATCATATATTTTCCCCTCCTTCGCAAAGAAAAAAAAGGGATAATTAAGAAAAAAATAGAATCATAATATCATAGAATAGCTTGGGTCGGAAGGGATCTCTAAAGATCATCGAGTTCCAACCCTCTTGCCATGGGAAGAAAAAAAAAAAAAAGTACTGTGAAATAAATGAATATTACAATAATGAAATAAAATTATCTTAAAGGTGGAGACTCCTGCAGAAGGGCATGAGAACTGAGTGTCCAGAGTGCTGTGCTGCTCCCAGTGGGCTCCAGACTGGGTCGCCTTTAATCAATGACACATGGCATTCCTGTAAAAGACAGCCCAAAGGCATGCTGGGGTGAATTAGAGAGACAATTTCAACCCTATCCTGATTTTCCTGCTTTTATGAGTTTAAATCTGATCTTTAACATTGTTTGAAAACAATTTTTGTGGTTTAATTAGATCTAGTTGCAATAAGTCAACAGCCTACAGTCAAAGTCTAACAGCAGCCCTAGGAGTCTATCTACACCTCTTAAAAGCCTTTCAAATCTGCAGTTTAGCTCACTCTTCCACGTCTACCAATCTGCTAAATGTCCCTATATGTGCTAATATTTTCAGATATCACCACCAAAGCTTGAAATAATATATATATATGCTTTTGTTCAAAACCCATGTCTAACAGTCTGTGTTTTGATAGTTTAAATCTTCTCTTCCATTTGTCAAGCCTGCATTAATTTGCAGGGGGAGGCATGATTCAATCTGAACCTTTTTGATAAAACCAACTAATGGCTGGAATTTACATAGAAATAATACAGGCATCAAAAGACATCCAGGAGTTTAAAGCATCAGAAATAATCACAGTGCATTGAGTAAGATCATATGAATAATTCATGAGCTTTAGCATCACAGTTTGGGATTCTTATAAGATCACAGTTCTTTTTTCCAGAATTTTGTAAGCTTAAAGGAAAAAAAAATATCATCAAGCTTTGTACATTTATTTAGATCATTAAAAAAATATTACCCCCCCAGTAGCTCCCTATGACTGACAAGAGTAAATGCAGGTGGGCAGAACAAGATCACTACTTTTTTAAGAGAAAGTTTTCAAAAATATCTACTAGTAGCAAGGCAGCAAAACTTCTGATGAGAAACAGAAACTAGGTATCATCTTTAATTTTTTTTTAATTTATTTTTAGCAATGGCCTTAAATATTTTTATCCTGCCTTAGTATTAACCACTGCCACTAAAGTGGAAAAATGGCAGAGTGCTGGGCAGAGGGCAACCTCTGGTTATTATAAATGCCCTTTTCCAAACTATCTCAGGCACTTCCTTCTCAAATGCCATCTACGTGGGGGCTGCAGCAAAATCCTCATCGCAGCAATTGTGCCCGGGGCTGTGTGTCACTTCTTGGTTGTGTCCTCACTCCTGGCCTGGTTGCTTAATGCATTTGGGCATCCTTCTCACTCTCTGAATTTCTGCATGGCTCTATCATCCATTTTTATTCTCTGTTGTCCTCGCAGTGCTCAGGGGGATGCTTGAGCCCTTGCACTGCGTGGGAAGGGTGGGCCAGATTGGAGGAGTGAGCTGCCCTTGGAGAGGGGTACAGGGCAGGCCCAGGTTTCAGCTCCTTCTCTAAATGTTTTTACTATAAGAGGTACAGAAGGATCTTGTTTGAGTAGCCAACAGACAGGAAATTAACAGTTAAGGGTGAAACTGCAGTCCTTCATTCCTATGATTAAAAGAAAACAGATATCACACTGAAAGAGAAAGACAATTTCAGCTTTCATGTAGCACTGTCCTTCAAACAGTGCCTTGCATCAGGAATTATTTCTCTGCAGAATCTAGCCACTAATTTCCTTCATTTAAAGTAAAAAGCATCCACAGGAGATTATAAAATGCTCTGTATTCCCCAACAGACAAGATCATAATGGCTCATCCTGAATATGCCATTCTGTCCTACCACACAGATATTAAATGGCTGAGACAAATCGTGGCTTGGGGGTTTACAGACACATCATATCAGCAACAGCAATGGATGACAAACTTCCTCCTTTAGACAGCAAACACCCAATTACCAGCTTCATCTTCCTTCATGAGCTGAATAGTGAAGGAGGGGTTGGCATCCCTAATTTGTCACTTCTCAATAGATGGAGGCTGATACCATAATGCATGTTGCAACGGAACGAGTTGATACCCAAAGTCATTCATAAGTAAAATGCCACATTACACAACCTGTGGGGATGTCACAATGAGATCAAGAAGTTTACTCCATCTCTGCACCCCTGTATAATGTGGGCATGTGTGGGGAGGCATGAAAACAGTCTGGGTATGTTTGCATCACCAGCAAATATAACACTAGTCATGAAAAAGCATTCTCCAATATAAAACATACAATAATCTGGTCTCATCTCATAGTTGGCTCTGTTTTGAGCAGGTGGCTGGACTAGGGACCTCTTTAGGGCCCTTCCAACATGAATTATCTTATAAAATGGAAGAGAATATATTAGATTAGATTAGATAATTAATAGATTATATTAGGAAATCAGATGGGTCTTTAATATTTATTCTCTCCCTAGACCAGGTAAACAGAGTTCGGAAAAGGTTGTTATAAGGAGCAATAACCATTAGATCTCTGCTTGGCCAGCTCTCTGCACACTCTCACCAATGGATGAGGTGGTCATCCTGTTGGAGGACAGGGCTCTGTTCAGAGGATCCTGAGCAAGCTGGAGAAACAGGCTGATGGGAACCTTGTGGAATTCAACACAGCATATACCAAGTCCTGCATCTGGGGTGGATTAAACCTATACAGCAGTAGAGCAAGGGAACTGACTGGTACTGCAACTAAGGCTGAGAAATCTTTGGAAAGAACCAAAATTTGATTGAGCAAGGCTTGCGCAACCTCAGCCTACTTTGAGGATGGACCAGCTAGAAGCAGAAGTCAGACCAAAATAATTCAGTGAATTATTCAGTGAAAATAATCCAACCAAAATAATTCAGTGAATTCAACCCTTGACCTGCCCAACAGTTCCAAGCTTGGGAGAAGTCTCCTAAATGAAGTGCTATAAGAGCTTTCTTGCTGATATTAGGCATTTCAGTTCAAGATTTTAAAATGTTCCTGAGAAACTTGCAAGCAATAAAACACAAGAGGGTTAGCAGGCTGCCCATGATGGTCCTGTGAGCAGATCATTGGGCTTGGACCCTCTGTGACCAGAAGTCCACAAGATCACAACTTAAAATGATCTGGTGTGGTTAGAGTGGCCTGCAAATTCTTTTTAAACATTCTGCTTGGAGAAAGGCACCTGAGACCTGGAAAGAAGAAACACCTCACCATTCCCTGGGGGAATACAGAGCAAGAGGCACCTGGAAGAGGATGGTTAGCAAGTGGGCACATCTCTAATGCTGCAGTTGTAACCTACATGCATTAAGTATTGGAAGAATCCCACACTCAAGTCCAGCAGCATCCAAGCTACCTCTCCCAGCAAGTCCCCATCTCCATTTTTCAGTGCCCACCAGCTTTTATTTTATTAGGTATTAAGGCACAGCACTGAGCTCTCCACAGGCAAGAATTCCCAAGAACTCATGGGATGAAGCTGCAGAGAGGGAGGAAGAAATCACCTACACACATTAACCCCTGGTAACAGGGACCTTGCATAGAGGGTGATCCAATCCCTTACTCCACCTGCCCCATTTGCAGACTGAGCCATTCCAGCTTGAACAAGGGTAGTGGAAAGGGTACAGGGCCTCGTAAGAGGCACACACACTGTTCAATACCTGGGAACATAGCACAAGATTTTTGTACACCTGTGGTGACAGCTGGAAACAAAGGAACCAACAGGCATGCACAGCCCCACCTCAGGTCCCTTTCAGCATCCCTGCTGCTCACAGGCTTGCGTCAGGCTGCATGTTGTGTGTGTCTCCTGCTCGTGTCAGTCATTTCATTTGTAGGCAAGGGATGGTGTCTGTTGCTCTCTTAATTATGGAAAAGTTGTCTGTGCACAATTGAAACAGGCCCCTCTTCTGCTCTTTATCAATATTGAACATGCTTCCCAGCTCTTCAGCACTTGCAGCCACACACCATTTGCTCATAGCTGCAGGCTATGTCAGTGAGACTTTGATAGAGCAACAGAAGAGTTCCTCATTCAAACAAACAGCACCAGGGAGTTGACCCGAGTGTTGCAAACGCTGTGAGGATGGCAGCCAACTGGAGCTGCACCTGCTGGAAATGGTGTTTTTCAATATGTACAGTGAGTACTGTGACAGCCCCAGCATCTCCCTCTGGAGGTGTTGCTGGTGCTTCCGTCTAACCTGGCCTTTCAGCTGTGAGTGAGCATCCAGGCATGGATCCCAGCATCCAGGAGGCTGGGGTGCTACTCTGCTAGGCATCAGCTGGGTGCACAGGGAAGGAAAATCTCCCCTGCAAAAGAGGGACACACACACACACACACAGAGTACTCTGAAGGCTCTGGAAGTCCTTCCCACTCTCCACAGGGAAATCAAGCTCTGATCGTAGGCATCTAATGCAGCCATGCAGTGCTCACTGATGCAAATACCTCAGGGAAGCATTCCCAGCCTTCAGGACAGGGCACAAGCAGTGAGTCCATGTGTTTGCCAGAGATTCCTCTGACCTTCTCCAGACCTGGGAGCACCATCCATCAGTAACCAGCAAGAAGAAACCTGGAGGGTACCAAGCTAGCTGGTTAATGAGTGGCAATAGATGATATCTAAGAGTACTTTTTTATCACAAGAGATGTATTCTTCTCTAAACCATTGTAGTTTGGCAGCAGGGAAGAAGATTTTCTGCTCACCTTGCCCTTGCAGCTCTGGTGTGGGCAACACAGAAATATTTGGGGTGGACAGAAAAACTGTGACTGCCCCAAGAGTGGCAAAAGAACTTGCTCAGGAGGGGCTGCTACAGAGGCAATGGTCACTTCTGCTTGCAAACCTTTTCCTCCTGCTCCCCATCCCCAAGAAAACTGAGCTCTTTAGTTCTGGTTCACACCCAGAGGACTTGCTCCTGGGGACATTTAGTGTAGGCAATCCCACTGCAAGGTCAGGCTCATTCCTATGGAAGTGGGAATACAGACATGAAGGAGAGACATGGCTGACCAGGACCCAGCACTGCCAGCAGAGTTCAGCAGCAGCTGGCAGCACCATGAGCAAACAGGAAGATTGCAAATAAAAGGGGTCATGTCCTGGAGCCCTGGACACACACCTCACCTTCCACCTCTCTGCTCAACATACATGGTTTGGATGCTCAGCCCAGGCACTGACAGCTGACAGTGCTATCTCAGTAGTCCCAGAGGCACCAAAACTCCATTCCACCTATCTTGGACAACAAAGATGTAAAATTTATTTTAAGTTTTCTCAAGTTATTTCCCTCCAATTAGAAGAACACTTAAACCCATAAACTACCACCAGCACTATAAGGCAAACCGAGAAACACTGTATTTATGCCTTGAGTCATTTCATCACAGAAGCAAAATTACTCCTTTACTGATTGCCAGTGGCTGGAAAAATTTAATGAATTGCTTTTGTGATACAGAATAAATGACATCAAACCTAGCACACCATAAGTGAGGGCTTAGCTTTGATTTGCATAGTGATTAAAGCAAAGTTGTGAATCCCATTATTACACAGGTAATAACTACCTGCAGCTTTTAGGCAAGGGCTGACTTATTTCTTTAGCAGTATTTTTTTTACTACTTTAGCAGTAGTTTTTTTCCAGGACTGGTGATTCTGGACCCTTCTCTTCTGAGCTGTCCAGCCTAACCTCATCTCCAAATGGCTTTGAAGGTCAGCACCTTCCAAAATTGAAATGTCACTGAGGGCATCCTTCTGCACATGCAGAAAATCACTCCTTGCTTTTTCAAACCCCAGCTGTCACTGCTCTGTCTAATGACCATATATGAGCAAGCATCAAGAAAACAGAAGATCTGTAGGCCACAAAAAATGCTAGGAGGGTGTGACTGTTTTACTGTAAGAACAATACTAGGGTGTGTAACTCGATACACAGAAGAAAAATGACACCAACCAAGACAATCCAAACAAATGTGACATCCCTGACAAGTGCTGGCACTTGAATTTCAGCTTATGTCATTGGACCTTTGCTGCTCAAAACTCCAAATGTTAGAGCCTGAACATTAGTCAGAGCAAAGGTCCATCCAGAGCCCAGAGTCTTGTGATTTGCACAGGGAAGGAGAGGATGTGTAACTCTTGGACAGACCCACAAGTTTCTGGCAAACCAGAAGTTTAACAACAGCTCAGCCAGGAGCAGCATTTGGACCCCTGTTTTGTTCAGTTGTCACCATGCACTGACCTTCTCACAATTTGCCAAAGCCCTCTCTGAATCCACATTTCCTGTTGCAATGACTTGTGCCAGGAAGGTCAGTGCCATCAGTTATATTCTGGGAAAAAACTACTTCAGTCAGATTGTTTTGTATAAAACAGCAAGGAGTCAAGACTGTCATGCTCTGCTGAGCAAACCCAGAGCCCCTGGAGAGGATCACTTCTAAAGCACTTGTTCTTCCATAGTTATTACCCCTCTTTGGACCATTTCCAGTTCTACTTGGTGCTCTTGAGAGAATTTGGCCAGATCAGAAGGAAGCATTTAAGCTGAGAGCATTGTATGGCTTTACACAAGAGGACAATGAGGGTCATTATACCTTGCCTGGAAGTGTTCAGATGCTTTTGCAGACACCTTCATATCAAATATGCAAGGCCAGAGATGAGTCAGCAGATGCAATAGCTCCATATTTTTGTGGACTTTGAGAAATTACAATTTCTGGTCTCCCTTGCACCTCAAAGTATAGTGCCAGGAGCCAGGAGAGAAACAAACCTAAAATTTAAAAAGCACAGTCAGGATGTCAGGGCCCAAATGCTTCCCAGTGCTGGCTGTTATCTCAGCTCAACACACCCAGCACTGCACTTTGGGGAAAACAAGCTCGAATTATCTTTGGTGGAGGGGCTGTCAGGCACTGATGTGTTCAGAGCACATGAATGAAAGCTCAGGTCCAGCAGAGGTGGCCCAACAGATGATGTGTCCTCCTGCTTCCCTTCTGGAGCTTGAACCGAGGTTGCCTTCTGGCTTAGTTTTGAGGTTTTACAATATGATTGATCAAGTGCTTAACTCACAGCTTCCCTCCTGTGCTCTGTCTGGCTTCAGTACAAGCTGGAGCCAGAATGTGCAGCTTTAATTTATACCACTAGAATAACACGCTCAGTTGTTCTACCAACAGAGAAGCACACGTCTCAGAAACACCTTTTGCCAGCTTTTTTTTCAACAAGCCTGCTGGTCAATCCCTCAGCCAGGGGTGCTCTTCCTTACCCAGCAGCAGAACCCCACTGGGGTTCTGGAGTGACAATCCTCTGGCACTGCATCTCCAGCTGAAAAGTCCAGAGAGTGTCTCCAGGGCATTCTCCTATTTCCCACCAGACAAACAACCTCCTCCACTGGAGCAGAGGGAGATTTCTGCAATTCCAGAGGCTTGTAGGCAGTTTTCTCTTTCAGGATGACTGAGGCTGCTAAATAAACATGACCGCTGAGGTGTCAGAGCCCTTTTCCACCAGACTGAGTAGGCAAGCAGCATATAGGCACTGATGTCAGGGGCTCAGCCACAGCTTCAGACCCCCGTATCCCTGGAGCTGGGGAAGGCACTGTTGCTATTCCCACAGGGAAAGAACTGCACCAAGCTCTTTGCCAAGGCCTGATACAAGCACAACCAATACTGTGTGTCCACAGCCCCAGCTCTGCAAGCACAAAAAAGCACAGATAGGAAAAAAAAATTGTTTATGGTGGTATAAGTAACCACATGAATATGCAGGAAGATCATAAATTCTTTTCAGACTGCTTTGGCACACTCACACTTGCTGATTTCTCATGCAGGAAAGGTGAGGCAAAGAATGATGCTTTATAAACTGCAGAGAAGGGCTCAACTGGGAGGCTTATTGATAGAAATGTGATAAGAAAGAATAAATGGCAGCACTGAAAAGATGGTCCTGCTTCCAAAGAGTGAACAGAAAAGAGTGTTTAGCTGCTTTTGTAATCATGTGGCTTTTATTTCCAGCTGCAGTTAGATATCACCTGGTGTCTCAGCTATGCAGAAATTGGAACTAATACAATAAAAAGTCCTTTCCCATGTGCAATTTTCAAGTGCCTGTAGGACATTTTATTGCTCAGATGATAGCTAAAGCTTCCAAAGGTATGCAAGGCAGGTAGGAATGCTTTTCTTTTCAGATATCACTTGGATCTCAATCTGCAGGGTTTTTAGGCAGTTAACTTCTGGTAAGGCATTCAAGTTTCACCACTTTTCATGAAAATCAAAGTGGGGTGATTAAACAGGAAAAAGATATCAAGGATCTTTCGGTACCAGAGTTTTAGGCATCTAAGTCCCAATGCTCCACAACTTCAAAAGGGCTCTGAAGATCCAAAAACAGAGCCATAAACCACCACACCATGGGGGCTGCAGACGCACCTTCCAAATTCTACAACAGCAGACAGGACTTTTAAAAAGTCTGTCAGGACTCATCTCTCAGTGGCCTGAAACTTCATGCTGATATTTCAAGCAAGGCTGCAAGGACACAGGACATTTTGTCTCTTGGTTTCTTCAGCAGTATTGGGACCTTCTGCTGTATGCAGAATTATCTTCCCTTTGCATGTCACTGCTTCTTAATGACACAGGTAGGAATCAAGCAGAACTGACCTATCCTTGCTGTGTAAACACCTTTGTTTCACATTGTCAATCCACTGAGAAAAGTGTTTGAGCTGTGTTTTCCTCTCTTCCTGAGATATCTTAAGGCATTTGTTTGGTTTTGTTGTTTTTTTTTTTTTCCACAGGAAGGCAGCTTCTCTCTGAGGACACTTGTAAAATGACCTTTTGACACAAAAGTGTGTATTGAAACATATGGCCAATCTTTATCTTGGCATGGTGAGGAGGTCAGCAGAGGTCTCTCCCAAACCAGGTCACTGCTGCTGCACACCTGCCACCCAGCTGGAGCTGCTGGAGCTGGACACAGCACAGCTCTGCCATGCAGAAGGGGCCATCCCATGAAGAAGGGACCTCTGCAAACAACGTGCAGAATCCCAGACAACTACCTCCCATCCCCAGTCCGCACAGGTTCTAAGCTCCTGGTTGATTTCACTACCTGCACTGAAATTTACAGCTTGGGGTTCAGTTGGATGGGAAGCTGCACCTTGGATGTCAGTAGCACAAAGGGCAGATTTTAGCGGTTCCGATTCAGCCTGGAAGTCCGTGGAAATGCTGGAGCATTTCATTACCCCTATAAATCCCAGTCAGCAGGGAGGGCTGCAGCTGTACGAAACACTGACACTGCTCTGGAAGTGTATATCCCTGCAGTACCAGCCCTGCTCAGCAACCTGGAATGTCAGCCCCACAGCTGAATCTTTCTAAAATGGTCATCAGATGATTCATTAAAGTTTCTTCTTCAGGAAAATAACAGATGGGGTGGGTGGATGCAATAAAGGCCTAAAAAGCCCACAGCAGAGCCATTTTCTGTAAAGTCTGGCAAATGCAGCTGAGCCCTAATAGACTGTGGTAACAGAGAGAGACAAGAATCTGAAAGAGACAAGAATCTGAAGAGCTCCCCTGTAATCCAGAAGGAAACAGTCAGTGACATACTGAGTTGCTTGGATCCCAACAAGTCTATGGGACCAGATGGGATTCACCCAAGGGTGATGAGGGAGCTGGCAGAAGAGCTCGCCAAGCCTCTCTCTATCATCTACCAACAGTCCTGGCTCACTGGGGACATCCCAGATGATTGGGAGTTGGCGAATGTCACGCCAATCCACAAAAAGGGCTGGAAGGAGGACCCGGGAAACTACAGGCCTGTCAGCCTGACCTCAGTGCCTGGCAAGGTTATGGAGCAGATCATCCTCAGTGCAATCACACAGCACCTGCAGGATGGACAAGGGATTAGACCCAGCCAGCACGAGTTTAGCAAGGGCAGGTCCTGTCTGACCAGCACTGGTTACCTCATGCCATCCTGTTTTAGGAGCACTGCATGGAACCCAAACGCACAGAGNCACGAGTTTAGCAAGGGCAGGTCCTGTCTGACCAGCCTGATCTCCTTTTATGATCGGGTGACCCGCCTGGTGGATGAGGGGAAGGCTGTGGATGTGGTCTACTTGGACTTCAGCAAAGCCTTTGACACCGTCCCCCACAGCATTTTCCTGAAAAAGCTGTCAGCCCTCAGCTTGGACAGGAGCACCCTGTGCTGGGTTAGGAACTGGCTGGAGGGCCGGGCCCAGAGAGTGGTGCTGAACGGGGCTGCATCCAGTTGGTGACCGGTCACTAGTGGTGTCCCCCAGGGATCAGTGTTGGGCCCAGTACTGTTTAATATCTTTATCAATGATTTAGATGAGGTGATTGAGTCCATCATCGGCAAATTTGCAGATGACACTAAGCTGGGGGGGAGTGTGGATCAGCTGGAAGGCAGGAGGGCTCTGCAGAGGGACCTGGACAGACTGGAGAGTTGGGCTGATTCCAAGGGGATGAGGTTCAACACGGCCAAGTGCCGGGTCCTGCACTTTGGCCACAACAACCCCATGGGGAGCTCCAGGCTGGGCACAGAGTGGCTGGAGAGCAGCCAGACAGAGAGGGACCTGGGGGTTTGGATCGACAAGAAGCTGAACATGAGCCAGCAGTGTGCCCAGGTGGCCAAGAAGGCCAATGGCATCCTGGCCTGGATCCGGAACAGCGTGGCCAGCAGGTCCAAGGAGGTGATTCTGCCCCTGTACTCAGCCCTGGTGAGGCCACACCTCGAGTGCTGTGTCCAGTTCTGGGCCCCTCAGTTCAGGAAGGATATTGAGGTGCTGGAGCAGGTCCAAAGGAGGGCAACCAGGCTGGTGAAGGGACTGGAGCACAGATCCTATGAGGAGAGGCTGAGGGAGCTGGGGCTGTTCAGCCTGGAGAAGAGGAGGCTCAGGGGAGACCTCATCACTCTCTACAACTCCCTGAAAGGAGGTTGTAGCCAGGGGGGAGTTGGTCTCTTTCCCCAGACGACTTTCAACAAGACAAGAGGACATGGTCTTAAGTTGTGCCAGGGGAGATTTAGGTTAGATATTAGAAAGAATTTCTTTATGGAGAGTGTGATCAGGCATTGGAATGGGCTGCCCGGTGAGGTGGTGGATTCTCCATCCCTGGAGACATTTCTTTTGAGACTGGATGTGGCACTCAGTGCCATGGTCTAGCAACCGCACCGGTAGGTCAAGGGTTGGACTAGATGATCTCTGAGGTCCCTTCCAACCTGGCTAATTCTATGATTCTATGATTCTATTAGAAACACTAACAAAAACTCAGATCCCAGCATCTGGAAATATCACTATCAAGATCAATACAATAAAAGGCATTTAAAATACAGATTAAGAGCAAGGCACTAATAGGAATGCAACACCTCTATCAGCACTTAATACTTATTGTGAACCATGGCACTATACAACCCCACTGAAACGTGACTGATCCCTCAAGGTTGGCTTTGTCCCATAGGTAGATGAGCCTACCCCAAGAACAAGCTACTGAGGCTCTACCACCTTCATTAAAATTTCTGATGTAGTGATCTGGAGGGAAAGAAAGTGAAGAGTTGTATCCTATCATCTTGGTCTCATTCCATCCCAGCAGAGGGGCTGAGAACAGGTCCTTCCAGCAGGACCCTGCTCAAGGCCAGGCCTCTGATCTCCAGGGCAGCCAACAAATCTCTGAGGAGATCCAGCATGGTGACAGACATGATGGAAAAAAAGGACCTATTTATGGGTATCCTAAATAGGAGAGAGCCTGGTATTGGAGACTGGTAGAATAAGTCATCTATGCATAAGAAAGATTACACAGGAATTAAGTGGAAACTGGTTCAATAACACTTGGTATTCCTGAAAAAAAAAAAAAAAAAAAAAGAGCAACCCAAAAAGATTTTGAAGCTGAAACTTACCTCTTAAGTAGATTTTCACCAAGTTCAGAGGATCAATTCCATAATGCTTTCTTAGGCCAAGTTAACTGCCCCACAAGTACCAGTGTGTGATTCCAGATGGAAATTAAATTGAGGACTCCACTGAGCAGAAGTGTCCAAGAGTGCTTTTCAATGCCATGAAAATTCTAGAGAAAAGCCAAAGTGGATGAGTTCCAAAATATTTCAAACAGACAAACTCTTCAGTCCAGACAGCTGAGAAAGTCATTGATAGATTATTAGAGAGTGAATGACAACCTGAAAAACTGTTGTCAACACACCTTGGAATTTTTGACAACTGAATTAAGAGAGGATTGGTTTACAAGGAAAAAAGGCAAGAAAGTGTTATGAAATTTGTAACGTTACTGAGTAGTTTTTGGGTGGATAACTGAGAGAACTGCTCAATCTTCTTGTAATCAGCTATAGCTGGGGTAAGAAGACAGCCACAGAAAAGAGTGTCTTCATCTCACTATTTCTTCATCTCACATTAAGAAATAAATGATGCCTTTGCAGGTGTACCTCATAACTGGTACTTCCCTCCAAGGCCTTCCCCCTCCCTTAGCCCCTCCATTTTTACTCCTCTATGCTGAGTAATTCAAATGCCATTTTAATTTTTAAAAATACAACATCAGAGGCCAAAGCAGCCTTACCTTCACATTGTGCCAGGCCTTGGCCAGAACCAGACAGATGCCCTCTGCTTGGGCAGGGCTGACATTATACACAAAGTCCCATTACTGAGGGTCTTTGGCACAACCATACCTGGGTTTAGGTTTTAAAATTTGCTATGGAGTATAAAACCTTGCTAGTGACTAAGCAGATGGTTGTACTTGGAACTCACTAAAAATAAGCCCCTCAAAATAATTTTTAAAAGAACTTTTACCCCTGATCATTTCAATGATCCAGTAACAGGACAGAACCAGCAACAGCTGTTTTGACATGAACAGGATAGACTATTCCAGCTGAAAGGGACCTACAAAGATCATCTGGTCCAACTGTCTGATCAATTCAGGGCTGACCAAGTCAAAGCATGTTATTAAGGATGTTGCCCAAATGCCTCTTAGATGAGGCTTGGGGCACCTCTCTAGGAAACCTGTTCCAGTGTTTGACCATACTCTTGGTAAAGAAAATCTTCCTAGTATCCCACTCAAACCACAGATTTGAACCTTTCTGACTCAGGCAATGAAGGATCAGGAAAAAGCAATTGGGTAGAAGGTGGCATTTCTTAAATAAACTTTAACATCCAAGTCAGCACACTGTGGACAAATGCCTGTCTTTACTCTCCAGGTGTTTTCCAAGCACACCTCGAGGTGATCTCAGGTGCAGACATCCAGACACTTCTGTGGGAGCAATTCCCTGGTGCCCTGCAGTGCAGCTGGCAGGGAGCACAGTGAGACATTAACTTGATTAAAGACTGGCAGGCCAGGACAATAGATTTAGATCCCTGTTAGTCTGATAAGGCACTGCCCCCTGCTTGCTTCCCTCAGCCACCACTATTCCATCAGACCATGTCTGACACCAGGCTGCCACTTGGTTCTGTGGTTGCTGTTGCTCCCAGACTCACAGAATAGCACAAGGTGAAGTCCAGCATGGTAGAAAATCACTTGTTTTCTCCACCACCCATCCAAGATATTTGTGACTTTCCAAGGAGCCTTATGCCACCGTGCCACACTGACCTTTTCCTGCTGCTGTCTGCATACCTTGCTGGTATCACCTAATCAGAAATGAGGAAAACTGGTATTCACTACACCACCCTTGCATACTTTCTTTCTTTCGACAGTTTTACACAGTTAACAAGTTCAAACAGCATCCAGTGTCAGGGCTTGTGGGCATATGACCACACCAGGGTAATGGTTGGCACATCCATGCAACCCATGTGCTGCTGGGGGTGCTCTCCAAGGCTTTGGGAACTCATCCCACCTCTCTGCAATGTATATTTGCTGTCCTTTGCTGCACATAATGGACAAGTCCAAAACCCTGCTGCTCCAAATTTAGGTCCAGACCCAGAGGATGAAAGGTTTCTCACCTGAAACCCTCCTGGATGCCTGACCCTCACTGGCCTGCATCTCCTCAGCCAGCACTTCCAGCAGCAGCACTGTGCCTACAGACTGCTCAGGGTTTAACCTTATTTTTTATTTTCTCCACACAAACATGAAAACAGCTGAATGATTGACTGCAACAATCTCAGCCAGCCCACGCAGATGATCTGCTGACACGTATCAGGCCCTTTCCAGCTCCTCTGACAGTGAGGCAAGGGGGAGCAGGGCCAAGAAAGTTACCTCGGCTGTGCCTCAAGTGAGAAAGCCCTCGGGGTTGGCAGCCAAAGCCCTTCCCAGCCGGTGACCACAGTGAGCAATTTCCCCGTGCAAAGCACTTAGCTTGAAAGCACAAACTTTGAACACAGGACATAAATCAGATTTCTCAGCGCTTCTCGTCCTTTACTTCTCTCAGATCCTGCTGGAGAGGTAGAAAAAGCTCAAGTTACAGAGTCCTAGAGCTGCTGATTCACAGCAGAAATCAGCAATAAAAGCAGCAGCCTCAGCCTGCTGGGCTACAGCCTCCTTTGTGACCCTCTGCAGAGGTCCAGGACTGGAGAAACCTCCTACAGTGCAGCAGCTTTGATGGGGTGATGAAAAGTCCAACCCAGTCTGTGCCTCACTATAGCATGAAAATGGCAGAAAGCTCTTCTTCCCAGTGAGCCTCAGAAATTTGGTGGGGCTGCTGGGGGATGTGCAGAGAATCACACATGAAGCTGCTGCGAGAGAAAAGCCACAGCATCTTACCCTGGCAGTGAACTTCTTCTCTCATTTCCATTTTCTTTGGAATATCAATTTGCATTTATTAAAAAGCCCTTACTCTCCTCTCTAGGAAAAAAAAAAAAACCCAACACAACACACCATACCACCCCGATCTAAAGAAAGTGATTGGTTTACATAAAATCCTATTAGTTTAGCTGATTGCTTCCAAAACATTTCTGAGAAAGCCTTCCATTACCATACAAATGGTTCTGGGTCTTTTTGCAGACTAACTGCTAGATAGAGCAATGATTTGGGCAAATATTCATCAAGGCAGCTGCTCCTGCAGGCAGGGCTGTGAGCCTGCACACCATGGGAGAAAAGAGCATGAAAGAGCTGGGCTCCATGGAGGCAGTGAGCTAAACACATGGGGACCACACGTGTGGGGTTCTGTGGAAAAGGAGGAGGAGGACAGAGATAATGGGAGAGTTTGGAGAGGAGAAGGAGGCTGGTGGGCCATGTGGGGATCATGTGCTGGAGAAGAGCAGCAAAGGAGCATGCCCACTGCCTTGGCTGAGAGCTGCATTCCTCTGACCTGTCATCATTTTCTCCTCCTTGCTGGAATAACCACGAGATCCCAGAGGCTTTGCCTGTCTGATGAAGCCAGGAGAGCAAACAAGGCTATAATGTTATAGACCTCTGTGTAAAGAGCTTCTGGAGGTGTTTGCATGGCCTCCTGGGGCCATGGTTCACTGGTTGCCTCGTTGGGATTGCAGGCAGCCACTTGGGTGACATGAAAACAGCAGGGAGCAAGGAGATCACCTTGTTGGGTGGGAATTGTGGTGGACAGGAGACTCCCTGGGTTCAATAAAAGGCAAGCTCAGCACTGAAGGGCTTGCAAAGTCTGCAGACTTTGCCAAATGAGGGCTTTTGAGTCACCAGATAAGCACAGATCTCTGCAGTCATGTGGGTGCTGCCTGCCCCTCTCCTGTCAACTCAGCATTTCTTAAACAATCCCCAGAGGTGCTTTTGTGAGCCAGCCAGCCATGTGAACAAGATTGGGATCCAGATCTAAAAAAACATGATCAATTTGGAGGGGCTGATTTCAGCCCTCAAGACCCCAAATTTGGGAAAGGACCCTGTAGAGAACTTGGCTTTTTTTTTTTTTTTTAACTTTAACAATAACCATTGCAACCACCTTTGAGAGAACAAACATCTCGGTAATAACAGTCGTGGGGCACAACGAGATGCAGTAACAACCTCTGTAACCAATGTAATACAGAAAGCCACAATCAGCCTCACTGGCATTTGAAAAAAAAAACAAAGGTTTTCACCCAAAAAAGGATGAAAAAAACAATATCAGTAACTACTAAAAATGCAGCATGAGAGAGCAGTAAAAGTGCTCACATTCAGTAGCTATTGCACATAACATTTACATGCAATTTCCTGCTCTAATAAGCCAAATAGAAAGAACAAAATATAGAAGAGCTACTAAGGATACCAAGGAGACATCATCAGCTATTCCTGAAAATAAAATAAAACATGGAATCCCTGGGACTTCTCATCAAGAGGGAAAGAATCAAACAAGTCCTAAAGCTGTGTCTCGACTTCCCTGCAAGCACCTGAAAATCCCATGCCCTGAGCTCATGGCAAAGGAGCTGAATTACCCTCTCTGGGTCTGACCAGCACTGGTTACCTCATGCCATCCTGTTTTAGGAGCACTGCATGGAACCCAAACGCACAGAGGGATTATGAGGGGCTCTTCCATCTCAAGCATTTCTGCCACCAGCACGCACCAGTGACACAGGGCTGGCTGGGCTGTGAATGACAGCCAGCCAACAGGCATTGGGTAGTGGGGGGGTTATAAAACAGGCAAGCAGTCAGTTCAGCAGCTTTGTCCCCATTCCAGTAAATTCTTCCCAAAGTTACATCTTTCTTCAGCTTTTTTTTTTCTTTTCTTTTTTTTTTTTTTTTTTTTTTTTGACACAATTTATCACTTGAGGGTCAAAATCGCACCAGGAGGGTAGTTGCCCTCCTGCTTTTTTGGACTGAGATGAGAAAGCAGAGAAGGTCCATCCAACAAGAGAGCTAATCACAACTGGCCTTAATCCTGACTTTTAGAGGAAGCTGGAAAGATGGATGCATGAAAAGCATGAACTCGTAACACAGCACTGTCAACACCACCAGCAACTTCCACACCTGCTGCTGGCCACGTCTGCCACAGCAGGACAGCACAATATCTATTTGCAGGTGGATGGCTAATCTTCTATCAACTGACCTAAGCTTTCTGGGAATGTAGGACCTGCACTAACCAACCAGGCTGGGCTCAGACCTCACACCAAGGGTCAGCAGATGCAGGAAGGACTACCAAAAAACGAGTTTCCTTTGCCTGCCTGCTCCCAGCCTGGCTTTCCCTGCAGCCAGGGTGTGAAAACAAGGAGCAGCAGACAGGCAGCAGACAAAATAACTTTCTCCTTCCACTCACTTCCAACCCTGCCCAGACTTTTGCAGCTGCAGCCTGTCCCTGATGCCATGAGAGAAGTAGAGAGGAGCCAAAGACAGAAACAAAAAAGTCCTTTCTGAAGATATCAGGCCAGTTGTACACTGGAAAACCCTTGCTGATCAGAGCCCCCATCCCATCTGCTCCATGGAGGTGACTGGCCGAGGCAGTGGAGCATGAGATTTGATTATAATTATTGTCTTAATGCAGAGCTGAAATTGTTCCGAGCATGCAGAGCTTCTGGGAATAGGCAAGCATCCAAAATAATCTTTGGACAGTAAACTCTGTGACAAAGAGTTGGCATAAACTGACAGACATCACAAAACCCTTCAGAATCTACTGCCCATCGAGCAGGGTTGTCCCTGTCAGTCTGTGATTTCACCTCCAAACAGCTCCCACCTTCATTCCAGCTTTGGCAAGTACATTGTTTTTCAGCAAGGAAAAAAATACATATATCAAGGGACCTGAAACCGGCTCAGCCCAAATAAATCAAACCCAGTGGCTGCCAGTCTGTGCTTCTCTCCAATCAGTCAATTCCCATCCGGTGCCCGCCATTCAAAACCGGTACCACTGGGGACTGCAGCAATAGAACTGGGATAAAGCCCAGATCTGTAAAGGTATCTGGGTGCTTAAATGGCTGTGGGACAGCTAAATACCTTTGTGGACTGGCTCACATTTCGTGGGGCAGAAATAAGTTTTTTTACGAGGAAGAAACCAGCTTTGTAACCACATATTTTCCTGAGAACTCCTGCATGGCTCACTGGGCTCAGCAACACCTGTAGCTCAGGCTGTGAGCAGGCAGATGCACGGGGCACACCCCCTTCCCCCATCACTCCTTCTTCTCTTAAACTCCAGAAGTTGGAAGCATTTACTGTTCCCTTGCTTGTCATTAAATACACCTGACTTCCTGGAGGCCCTGCAAAGCTTTTAGTAGTGAGCAGCACACAGCAGATTAGAAATAAGGGGTTTGTTTGCTGGCTGGAATGGGTCATGCTGTGTATCCTCAGGAAAGGTGTTTGCTGCAGCCCGTGTCACAAGCAGAAGTTTTTGTCTGCTGGGTGGATCCTGGTGGTATGGCAGAACATGGGGAGCACCAGGGGGATTTTCCCTGATAATTAGCAAGTGTGCACAAGGCTGAAGAGTTTTGGCTCTTGGCATCAGTGAAGCAGGATTTGGTCTCTCCCCTGAGATTCCCTAATGCCCAGACACCGCAAAGGAATCTAAACAGCTCAGGATATTCCAGGTGGGCAAAGCACTGTGTAGGGCAGGAGCTCACACAAAGTCAATCCAGGAGAATTAGTATTCCTTCTGGCTGTTATATCCTGCCTAATTCTAACTCCTGCAGGAGTTGTTTCACCACAGCATCTGCATGCTGGGCTATGAAATTCCTATTGTGCTGACTTGGCTGTGGGTACCCCTGCAAAGGAAATTCACTTAAAACTCCCTTTGGAGTAATTCAAAGTTGGAATGGACACGGATAATCTGCAGGAAGGTTGCACGAGTACTGCTCTGCATTTTGAATGGAAGTTCCCCTCAGCGCCTTTATGTTAAAGGTTTATTTTTGTGACTCTCAGGTAATTCACAGCCATGTTTCCCACTTCCAGCACGCTCCTGGAGCACATTTTCTCCTGGTATCTTGAAGAGCAAACAGCCATAAGAAGTGTGAAACCTCTGTGGCCACGACCAAGTGTGAACCAGCCTTCCTGCTGGGAGAGGTCCTAGGAAAGGACACTGTGGACAATGGGAGTGGGTGCTGCCAATACTCAGTTCTCCTCTTGTTGTCAAGTGTAACATGTTTTTATTAATTGTGCTGCTGCACCAGACCTGTGAGCTCTGCCTGCTGTGCCCAGGCTCCTCTCCCAGCAATCCCATGCTGTGCTGATTTGCTTACCCTCTGCTTTGTTGCACATCTCTATTACTCTGAGTGGTCAGACAAAGCCCCATCCATTGATTATAAATGCTGAACATCTCCAAGATACCTGATTAATAAGCACTTTATAAGCCTGCTCATGCATGTATCGGGCCAGATTTCCTCATTTTGTATGCATAAGAAAATATTTTTTGCTTAGTTCAATAAAACCATTTGTATTCATCCTCACTGATTCCACCATTATTTTCCCTTGCTCAGCAAGATGTATATTACAGTCTGTTTAATTGTGTGTTTGATCTTTACTACTTAACCAGATCTATTTATCATTACAATGCATCAGTACATTATAAAGCTTTCAGGCACATTTATCTGCATAACAAAGCTCCCACTACAGAAGAGTCCTCCAGGGAAATAAAGCTACAACAACAAATACTTTAATGCAATTCACTTAACAGTACAAATATTTGTAATTACAAAAATCTTGAAGTGTGCTTCTTCCATAAATGGCATGTTTTACTTGAAATTGCTTTCATAATGTGTGATAGTGCCTCCAATAAGCAGCTAGTAGTTTCCTTACACTTAAGAAAGCAATGCCAAGCTAACCAGTATTTTCCCTTTTGCTAGGGCAGAACTCAAACTCACTAATGTGCTATTGAAAATTTGGTTACACCTAATAAAATGAGAACATTTAAAAAACACTAGTGGGTGATTAATAACTGCTATAAATACGTTACAGCCTGAATGCAATGTTAGAAATAGCTGCAAGCCATGTGTGAACTAAATCTGCAGCAATCAATTAACCATTAATTGTAAAGTCTGTTGGCCATTGATTAACCCTTTATAAACAACCAATACATCACCCTGCCTGTAAATGGGGACCACCAGGTTATATTATATGGCTACTTACGTTTCTTTTGCCTACCAAAGACAAATATATGTTGCCAAATGTTGTAATTCCAGCATCATTTTTATGCATTTAACATTACTGTTACTCCATGAGCAGATTTATTTATTTATTTTTTATTTTGCCTTGTAGCAAATTATTACACACTGAAGGATACCTCGGGAAGTCAGCTTTTAAGGCCTCTCATGTCACAAGAAAGGCCTGGAGATACTTGTTTTTTCTCATCATGCAGTGTGCCATCCCCAGATTGTCTATGGAACGTGCCTGACCTGGACACTGCAACTGCAGCTCTTTGTATGGCACATGGAAACAGGACCTGGGAGCCCTGGGAACAGCCTCAGCAGGCATCCAAGGGACCACTGTGGGCAGCCTCAACTGAGCTCTGAGCACCTTCTGCATTTTGGTCAGAAATTAGGCCCAGCAGAACTTTTCAGGCCTCCAGCTATTCTCCCACCTACAGGGAAGTCTCCTGCCCCCAGAGAGTGGCAATGGGAGCCTGACCTTCACCAGACCCATCACACCATTAAAACAGCCAGAACACCCCAAAGCCACAAGAACTAAAAATGAAACTATGAATACAAACACATATGGAGTTAGAATAAAAACATAACATAACATGTCTAAGATTCTGAAGGCAACTATTCAGAATTTAGCAAAGTCCAGACTTCCAATACTTCATGAAACCTCAGCACAGCCACATGAATACCAAGATCCTAAGTAACAAACATCATGCTCTGTTTTACATAGCCAGCATCTGTCACCTTCCACTGACAAGACCAAAGCTGCATTATCAAATGACTGGTCAAAGATCTGCTTCACATTCAGTGTCTGCTCAGACCTGATCCAGTCCTACTATGCCTCATTTTAACACATAGACTTAAATGTCCACTTTGCCAGAGACACAGGAGTAGAGCAAATCTAATTCTGTCCATGTTTCTCATTGCTCCAGCTTCCCACTACATTCCAAAACATGGTGTTTCAGATTATTATTCCAGGGCAAAACAAATACTCTTCCTTCTCAGTTGAAACCTTTGCTGAGGGAAAGGGATTGAACATAGCACTGAAAGCCATCACAGGAACTGGGTGTGCAAGGGATGAGTTTCTTTTCCCAGCACCTATGAAAAAGAGGTACCACAGCTGCAAGCAGTATTGTTAGGGAACAGGACAACAAGGGCAGCACAGGCTTGGATGTGCAAGAGTTATCTGAAAGGAGCCAGCCAAGAACCAGTTGCTGTCACCAGAGAGAGGGAACTGGAAACTTCCCTGTGAGAGCCCCTAAAAACTAATGAGAAAACCAAAAAAAAACAGACCATGTTGGAAATCTGGGACTTGAGACAACTCCAGTTGTGCAAAAGCACAGGAACATGTTCCACAGAGGAAAAAAAATCTATTATATAGAGCCAGGATAACAAACAGCCTAATCAATGCCCAAGATTAAGAAAATGCCCAGGGTGTCTGTATTAACTCTCTGTTTGGTTTTGGGTTTTTTTGGACAAATCTTCATATACGTGCCTGAAAAATACTTCAAGCAGGGACTTCAGAAAGTCATTAACATGTTTATACCTACAACAAACTCTTTACAGGGTCTCTATCCTGAACAGGTCCCTGGTCTTCAAGCCTTCTGTAATTTAAGTAGGGAAATGACCTGAGCTGGGATGCACAGGTGAGCCAGGAATGGCACAGCTTTACCAACAGTCCCACCAGGCTCTTTAATACTTCCTCCTCTTCAAATTCTCTGATATGATGACAAATTCTGCTGCCAAAATGTTCCAGGCAGGCTTAAAGTTTAAACAACCAACACGTCATTGAGAAGTGGAACATCTACAGACTTTACATTGAAGAGTCTCCACGTGCAGTACCTAAATATGCCAAAATAGATTATTTTAAAAATCATATTTATCGAGGTGCCTTGAAGGCAGCCACGTTTTAACGGGGGTTTCACTCTGAAGTTTCGATGCACACAGTGTCTGCTTTGCCACCTGGTGGCTACAGCAGAGAGATTTTGTGTCTGTCACCTAAAATGCCCATCAGGCCCCAGATCTTGGAAAAAAACAGCGGAAGGAGAAAGCAGCAACTAGAAAAATGTAGCATATATAACAATCACAAACCAGCTCACCTGTAGCTCTTAAATTTAGCAGAGAAACCAGAAGAAAAGCTCATGGATTACAACCTGAGTGCTCCAGAGCCAGGATAGGGCCCTGGCTTGGAACAGTGAGCAGCAAGGGACTTCTGAGAAGGAAATTTGAGAGAACAACAGTTCAGCCCCTGCCTTCATTCCTATTGTAAACTGCAGAGGTTGGCATGGAACACGCTTAGATCATCTGTCTCACTGAAGCCAATGTTTGGGGTTGGTACCACAGCAGCTGCTGCTCAGTACCTTCACAAGCTCAGGCTTGTCAGATGGAAAAGCACATGATTACATCACGTTTTTCTAGTATATTCTCATATTTTTAACTTGCCATGATGGTCAGACTGAAATTTTGATCTCCTGACATGGTCACCCAGGCAAAGGCTGCAGCAGGCAAACTCTTCCTCCCCAGGCTGAGCAGTCACTACATTTCTGAAAATTCAGAGTTCTGGAATAAACACACTAAATAAGTAATTTTTAAAAATTAACATTGAAAGTAAAAAAGCATTGCCCTCTGCCCAGGAATCTATCTCCCCAAAGGGATTTAACAGGCTGGTGGAGCTGAGCCTAAGCAACTTGGAGCATTCCTAAGATTTGGAGTTTTTCACTTCGTTGTATTTAAAGTCACTTCCAACCCAAACATTCTACAGTTTTCTATTGGGGGTAAATTATTGGATTACCAAAGTAGTTTTTAAAAAACGGCACCACAGGTTGGAGAATTTTCATCTTTCTCTGTCTCCTGAAGAAGGATTTTCATTGGGCTGCAGGTATCTGGAGAGGTGACAAGAAGCAGCAGACAGAGGCACCTCTTCCAAATGGCATTTAATTTCTACAGTGTGCATTTCCTAAGGAATGAAGCCACTTTGAAACTAGAAAATTAGATTCCTTGCCATGAGTTTACACCAGACACACTCAAATCTGCACAGATTATCCCTGGTTTATTCTACTGCAACTTCAGGCACTTAATTGGAAAGACTACATACCCAAGGAACTATTCCTCTTAAGCTTTCATTTAGGCCACCAAACACAAGCTGAATGGGGAACCCAGACAGATTAAACTAAATCTAAGAACAGACATGGTTAGTCAACAGCTTTTTCAAAGGAAAAACTGTGCTATGTTGGTGGATCTGAACTTGGCTGTTCTTGGCTGTTTCTCAAGCACAACACAAACTACTGGGGGTCACTGGCAGCTGAATTGCAGATGAAAACTAAAATGCTTTGGGCATGACAACAACATCAGAAATCTTACCACATTTCCAGCAACACTGGACATGGCAGGTGAAGAGATTTCTCCAAATGGTGAAGTTTGGGCCCAGAGCCTGTGTCATCTGTAAAGACATTCACTGGAATGACACGTTTTGCTCTAGGATGCATTTGAAAATTCAAGTGAGATGTGTACCACAATCCAAGGGGTGAATTTAAAGGGTTGGACTTGATGATCTCTGAGGTCCCTTCCAACCCAGCTAATTCTATGATTCTATGAGAATGCTGCACTTTCAACAAGACCTATTTTTCTGTAAAATGGGATTAATCTCAGCTACTATTTACATGATGCAAAACTATGCCTTTAATCTTTGAATTTACAGAGGCTGAAAACCTCTAAAAAGGATCTTTCAGTTTCAGGGAAGATTTTTCATCTCTTACCTGTGCTTCTTTCAATACAAGGGCTGTAGCCTGTGCTTAGAATGGCTGGTCTGCATCAGGAAAAGAAAAAAATAAAGGAGAGCTGTTCAGAACATGAACTCTTGAAAACCTCCAGTTCCAGCAATCCATTTCAAAGGACAGGCTATTCGCTTCATGCTTGGAATGGAAAGTGATGGCCTAAGAGCTAAGTACAAATAGCTATAACTTAAGAGAGATAAAATAAATCTATCACCATAACTTCATAACACCATAAACACATTTCACACTTGCCCTTTAAAAAAAATGTTGGCAAGCAAACAGCAAAATGACTTAAATCCCATAGCAAGAAGTTGGAAGTCCCCTGACTCAATTTTAGTATGAAAAGTAATGGTGCTGCTAACAGCAAATACATGACTGGAAAACAGAAAAAGCAGATTATCTTTCGGTTGGGGTTTAACAACAGTAAAATACAGCACAGACTTCACTTTACACGCAGGCTTAACCAAAATCCTGCTGAACAGCAATGGAGATTTACATGGGATTTACTCTGATGCTGTTAGGTGTGCTGGAGAGCAAGCACTGCTGCCTGCTCAGTTCCTGGGCAAGGGAACATGCTGGGAAGCCAGCAACTGTGTTGAAGGCAACTGGCTGGAGAATTCAATCCACTGCCTTGGATAGGATGTTTTGAAAATGGCTGGAGGGTTTGGAAATGTCAGCTCCTCAGGAGATTTATTTTTAGAAGTCAATCTGCTTCCCTACTGCTTAGAGTTCATCCAGGGAGGACCAACTCCATAAGCTTTTCCCAAACTATACAAGGACTCTGCTTTCACACCACAGGTGAAGAAATAGTGCTGTCACACTGGCACAGAATTGCCTACCACTAAATACATCAAATTGGACGTGTACAAATTAATAATCATGCTCCCTTATATTACTTTAAATCTTTGAAGCTCAAAATAATTTAAATGTATTATTTTAAAATTTCCTCACTTTATTTCTGGAGCAGATCATCCACACTTCCAACCAGCAACTGCTTATCCATTTTAGGCAGCACATGAAAGAATGGGGACAGACGTAGCTAAAGACTGTGGAAGGAACAAATGTCTTCGACAGACTGACTGGCATGCTCTGAGAATGATCTAAATCATCTTGGAAATATCTCAAACTCCTCTCATCATCCCAAGGACATAATTTAGCCTGTTTATGGTGGCCTTGTCACAACTGTCCCCCCAAACTAACAACACTCCTTCACTCTGTTACGTCTCTGAGTAGATACGTAAAGGCAAAGAAAAGCTCTGAGACTAAATTTGAAGAGCCATAACTTCTTTCTGTAGCATGGGAGCTGCATTAAAAAAAGACTAAGTGGGTGATCCCCAGGGCAAAAGTGGACATCAAAAGTAGAATTAATGGGATTTGGGTTTTGCAAGATACTGTGCATGGAGGTCAGCAAAGTATAGAGGGGAAAAAACACTTCTCTGTACTCAGCTGGAACTCACAGCTGCAAAGTAAAACCAACCAAAGGACACTTCTTTTAAAAAGGGGAAGTAACTTTCCAGGTCCCCCAAACACTGGAAAGAAAAAAAGAAGGGCAGGAGGCAGATGCTGAGGGAAGAACAGCCTGGAATGAGGAAAGAGACCCAGATAAGGTGCAGTCTGCAAAAGGCTGACACACAATGGGTGCAGATGCTGGGTGAAAGGGAGCACTGGGGCTGTGAGAGAAAGACCACTGTGCTGAGCATCTGCTCAATATGGAGTTCTCACTACCAGGGAGGTGCTCAGCTCAGCCTGGACAAATGCAATTTGAAAACTGAGACAATGATTAAGTTCTTCAAAGACTCCTGACAACAGAAAAATAGCTGAGCAAGGAAACTGGAAATCAACAGAGGCAAGAAGACAGCAGCTTAAAGTCAGAGGTCAACAAGCCCATAATTCCATCTGCAGAAGATAACCATATTGGACCATGTCATTCAAATGGACAAAAATACAGAGCCACAAAGGAAAGGATGTACAGTACAATGAAAGGAACTGGAAAAGAAAACAGATGAATAACACAGTTTGGTCTTCCTGGAAGATGTGTCACTGACCTCAGTAAGAAGGCAAGTTGGCTAATGTGTGAGATGCTCAACAAATTCAAGTCAGCCTCCATGACCTCATGAGCAAAACAAAACAATAACTGGAATTTAGAGACAAGGAAAGCCAAATTAAATAAAGCAGCTTAAAAATTATAGTGACCATTATGCCCATTTAAAATAAACTGACAAAAGGAAAAAGCCCCATCACTCGACATTTTAATTCAACGACTAGAAATCTTTTGGAAAGGTTTACTTAAGTCAAAACACAGTATCAGGTTTAATAAAGAAGCATACCACATCTAATGGCTTTACTAAGTGGTCAGACAAAACGATCCAATATTACTCCTTGCCCTTAAAACCAATATTTTTCCCCCTCCAGTTACAGAAAGCAGAAAGGTTGGAGTGAACTGAATAAAGGAAACAGTGGCAGTGCTGCCTTATCCTTCAAGCAGAACAACTGACATTATTGAAGCATCCACTGACATTAAACAAGAGAAGAAAACTCTTCGATCTGAAGCAAGGAGTAAGCTGTTAGCAGCCTTAGAGCAGTCACAGTCATTTGGAAAGCCAGCCTCAATCATTTGAGGTGGAAGGCTGGGCAAGAAAATAACAGGGCATTTTCTCAAAAACACATACTAAAGGAAAAAAGATTTCCTTGTTATAAAGGAAGCAGAAATGTTTAACCCTGAACGGAAAAGGCCTCTAGTTTTTGGTTAGCAACCTGGTATGACCTTTAAACAATGTTCTCACACGATGGAGTGTAAAAACAAAGTTCTAAAAAAACCCAAAACCCAACAAAATCCCAAACACAAAACCAAACCCAAAAAACTCAGCCCAAGCTGCAGAGCCTTCAGGGCTGACTCTCAGTCAGATTTCTCCTTCCTCCTCAGTGTTTACCATTTATAGTCCCTTCCCCAGCTCGGCCTAACCCAGCCCAGTTCCTTGGATTTCCTGTCACACTTTAAGCCCTCCTCACCTTCAAATATTTTGAGACAGTCTTTGCTGTCACTTCAGCTCGAGTTCACCTTTTCAAAAATGCATGACCAACACCATACACCAAATGCTCCAGGTCCAGTGTAGCATCTCAGATCCGTCCATATCACTACCAGAAATGCTGTGCCAGATGCATTTTCCAGCATCCTGCCCGTTTCCACAGCTGCCCCACAGTGACAATCCATCAGTCCTACCATGGGAAAATACCCAACAGATCCTTTTTTGGGCAAGTTTTTGTTACGACTTCTAACTACCTGATTGTGCTTTTGCACAACCCATTTTTCTGACTCTAAAAACTACTTCTTTGATACCATCCCATTTCTAGGCTGCAGCTGCAGTATACCTGGCCTCTTTCTTACCCGAGATCCTCAATTCAAACACCACCAAAAAACCTCTCTGAGGCAGGCACTTTGATTGCCTCCTCTTTCACCCTTCAGCACTGCCTCAGGTCACCTCTGGTGGCCTTCTTCTGTCATTACTTTCCCTACTTTGTGTTTTCCCACTGGCTGCCCCTTCTTCTGTCTAACCTGTATTTAGCACATCCTTTACCAGATGGAGGAAATCTTATCACATTTTTACTACCCAGCAAAAAGCAGTCGGAAAAGATTTACCATTAGTCTGGCATCAAGTGTATTAAGGTACACCTTTCCAATTAGTCATTTGATCCAACCTTTTTTTAAAAAGAAAATAATAATCAGCTTTTCAGACCATAACCCAGAAGTCAGTACTCATCAGTCCTGTCATTGCCAGGGTGGCTTTTCCTTTCCACTTCAACACTAACAGGAACCAGGAGTACACCCCAGACGAACAGATATAATTCAAGCACAAATAAAAAAGTAGCCAACACCGTACCAGCACAGCAGCAATGCCCTGTTCAGCCCATCCATGCAGTATTCCAGACTTAAATCCTGCCAAAGATTGTGCCTGAGCAAGCAGAGATGACTCCTCAAAACCAGGCAGCTGAAGGAGAGGAAGCTTCAGCCCTGAGCACCACGCACAGCAAACACTGGTACCTTCACCTCTAGTTTACCCAATTATTGAGTCACTGCAAAGAAAGCTTCTCTGCGTAAGCCGTGTTCAAACTGAAGCAAAAGAAGTATAAAAAAAAAAAAAATCTTGGTTTTCCTCAGGAAATTTGGTTGCAAACAAGACTGTCAGCAATTCTTTGCAGTGAGATGTTAAACCTTTGTTTTATGCATGTGAAAGAAGCATCTTCAGCCTGACAAAGCAGCACCTTAGAATATGAATTACTGATGAAATACAAAAGAAAAAAAAAACTATTTCAGAAGACCACACTTGATTTTGTGTAAACTTTTGGCTACAAAGCTGTTAGAAGTGTCTTTGCTGTGACAGATTGCAGCTTTAAGGTTGCTTTCTCCTTTGCTTCATGGGGGGGGAAGACAAATCGTTTTACAATCAAATCAATTGCAATGGAGGACATTTTGGGCTCTAAATGTTCAAGGCAAACACCCTTCTCCATGGAGATAAAATTTCACTTACAGAGTGCTCCTTGGGCACAGACCCCCAAGTGTCAGTCAGTCCCTAGTGACTTGCAGCCTCCTCACATTTTCCTAACAGAAGTGGAGGTTGCTCTGCAGACCCTGCAGGAACAGGGAACAGTAACTCCTCATGTACCCCATAAAATCAGCTCACTAACCTTAGCTGCACAGTAACTAGCTCAGATTAGCAGAGACCAAGCAGACAAGAGACTACCAAGGAGATTTATGTCCAGGTCGACTTTTGCCCATCCTGAATTTCCTTCTTGCAGCAGCTAAACTGTTGTCTTGCTTTGGAAATTGTCTAGGAATGAGGATATCTTATCCAGGAGCACAGGAAAGGCCAAAAGAGCTTCCAGCTGAAAATCCATCTGCCTTAAGAACAATTCTGCCTGTGCTCAAAGAAACAAACTCCTTCAATACAGCAAATACAGTTAGATCCTGCTGCACACTTCCATCATCAGAAAAGCAAATAAAACAATGGACACTTCTCACGTTGGACTTCGGCAAAAGACGTTTATTATTATTATTATTATTGTTGTGTTGCTGTTGTACCTCCTCTGCTCTGCCCACAGTGGTGGCATAAATGCTGTTACCATATTGTAGCTGATGATGCCGGTGTACAAATCAAAATCCATCTTAATTTCAAACTCCATTAGAAACACAGGAAAAAAGATCAACATTTACGAAATGTAAAGGGAAAAATGGTATGGAAAGAATTTTTTCTTTTTATTATTTCTCAAGCTTCCAAGACAGTATTACAAACAACAGAGAGCAAAGTAAAGCTAGAAATGAAATACTTGACAGCATCTGTTTAAAAATTACAGCTAAGAAACCTAATAAAAGCTGAATAAACAGTTACTAGAAATAAAAATTTTTACACATATGATATTTGTCTGGGATTTTTATTTCTTTAAAATAATTCATACAAATGGTTACAGTCACAAACATGATTTTAACCAAAAATATTGCTAGCCTACCACATTACCAGGAAGGAATCAATGTAGGCAATGAAATGCTGCTACTTTTCAGTAGTCTAGTGCCTTTTTCGCATACCACCAATAATATATACTTTAACTGGTGACAAAAAGCACAATGCTTGTTTATACAAAACCTTTTTTTTTTTTCATTTTCCTCAAAATCTCTTTGCAAGGTTGTCTTCATTTTGAAATAAGGGAATTCATGCCAAAATTAGGAGAAACTGTTTTTCTTCTGTTTACTAAATTATTCTAAAAAATAAGACAAGCAGGTAGAAAAAACAATGCACTGTGTGGCGTAGAAAGAAAAATGGGAAGAATTCATTGTCCTGAGAAGTTTGCCAACTGCCTCATTTTTGGGCATGTTTTAAAATATAAAAGAAAGGATTTTTAAGCTCAAAATTGGTTTGTTGAATGCCTCCCTTATGTTTTTCCTTGTTGACAGCTAAGCAAACAAACCCTTTTTAATGTTCTAAAAACTGTACACAGACAAGTACATTCATGATATAATTAACTACTAACTTCTCTTGCTTAACAAAGAACCCATAGGACACAGAAACAGTGAATCAGTCCACTGGACAGGGACAAACTACAATTCATACGGAGGAAAAAAATGTTTCCAAATCTTCTTTTTTTGTCTCCCACCTTTTCCTTTCATACTGTATATTGGACCAGTTTCTAAAACAATAATCGTCTCCTCCTGTAAGTTCATGGTTTTGCCTTTATTGAAAATCCAGGGTTTGGTTTTGTTTGTTTTCCACACGCTGAAGTTGAGATCTCTGATGTTGGGAATGCTGTTTTCGTGGGCTACAATTGGTCGCTTGGGTGGTCTCTATCAGCTTCTGGTTTGACAGTTTGGCCTGGAGAAGGAGCATGGGGTGGGTGGGCTACAGCAGGGAGGCCGTGTGATAAAGACATGGGGTTGGGGACAATTCCTTCTACTGCTGCAGGTATGCCAGTTGAAGCCACACTAACAACGCCTGGGGGATACCTGCTGAGAGCAGAAAACAAGGACATGCATTAAAACCAAGGGGTGACCAACTGGAAGCCCCCCCTTGCCTGCTCCTAGACATACAGAGATCCTTCTTTTGTTTTCAGACTAGTGAGAAACAGTTGGGTAAGCTCCAGATGAGATACCATATGCAGATGCTACTGAATAAAGCAAAAGAGGATGAATTTTACCCAAATGGGAAGTAAAGGCTTCCCAGATTGCTGCTGCAGGTCTCAGATTGAGCAGCCTGAGTGACAGCATAGCAAAGGAAGCTGCCTGAAGTACTGCTCCTCTCAAAGTGTATCTCAATACATAGTTCAGGCTAGGTCTGTGCAATACCTATCTGTCCTCTTAGGACTTTCCCACAGGTTGGCCTTTGGGATTTTTTTCTCCTTCATTCTCATGGAGTAATTCTAAAATTAAATTGTTGTGATTTTAAAAAGTATTTCTTTAAACTTAACACTGCAGTTGCAGCTTTCTGATGGCCTCCCAGAAAAGCCAGTGTACCCACACTCTCATTAAGATGACAAATTGAAGCCTATTACACCTGAATAACTTTTTCAGCATCAAACTTGCCACTACACTAGTCTGGAAGAGAACTACTAGTAGCTGTGCACAGGACAAGTGCTTTAGACAGACTAAAAGAAAGAGAGATGAAAACACAAAAACTATGGATGGTTTTCAAGATTTCTTTCTATCTGGATGAACACCAAGGTCTAAATATTTTATGAATTAAAAAAATAAAAAAATCCCCCTCTGATTCAGCTGTTTTCAGATTTTCTCTGATGCTATTCAGACTAAAAACAATCCTGTAATTCTACTGCTTCAATCCTGAAGTTCAGATGTAATTGATGAAAGCAGATATTTCACAGTGCTGTGTATAAACAACAGCTATATGTACACAATTTCAACAAAAAACGTGTTCTTTTGTAGTGAAACACCTCAATACCCATTTGCAAGTTCTCATGTTGGCCACTTAACACTGGCCCTTTGCCTCCCCTCCCCATCAGAAAGCTGCACACCCATTCCTGGCTCTCTCCTGATACATCCTCCTCAGCCAAGCATCTTCGTGAGAGCATCATCCATTTAAAAGCTCAAACACACAAACCTAGTATTTACTCACTGTGGCATTTGCTACCCTAGTATTTACTACAGAACTAAATTGGGAGAAAAGGCACTTGTAGTCTTGTCAAGCTTTTTCAAATATCACATTATTCTGCTGTTGATTTTCTTCTCATCTCGGTTCAACGCTGAATGCATCAGGGAATTTCACTTGGTTTCTGCAGAATCTTAAGTAATTCATGTTTGTGCTGTTCATCCTGAATTTCCTCAAACTGACAGAAAATTAGTGCAGAACTTATGCAAAATTCAGAGGAGGAAAAAAGCTGGATGAAAGCACATTTACTTGTTCTTGTTTCTTCCACCACAGAAACATAATGGGAATGGCTTTTTGCACACATGGTACCAGAGGGGCTCAGTGTGGCCATCAGTTGTGGCACAGGGACAACAAAAATACCATATAGTGGCCTGGTCATCCTGGGAAATATTCCTCCAGATCATAGCCCTAACTGTACTCTGGGATGTATAACCAGCATGTGAAAGATGATACTACCTGTAGGTCAGAGAATTTAGTTTGAAACTTTGCACCTATTTATAGGGCTTCCTATGCTAATTTCTTCTCCAGAGAGGTTCCTTAGAATTAATTTGCAGTTGCTAATGGAATTAGTTGCTTGTTTCAGTACCTCAATTTGAATCTTATTAATCACACTCCTATGAAATCTGTCAGACTGGTTACTGTTTTATAAATTCAAATTTAATTCTGGAACATCTTATCTGTTACCCTAAGTGCTTTGTAAAAAACACAACATGAAATGACAGAAACTTCCATTTAAAAGTCTGACACAGCAACTGTTTCCAACACAGAATCTCTGCTTTCCAACAACCTGCTCCCTGAGTACCAGCACAGTGCATCTGGGAGAGATAAACGAGAGAGCCAACTCCATAACTGCATTTCTTTCAGGAAGAAAAGTCAGAGCCTCCCCTTGTGAAAATGGATGATCTTAGACCAGGAGCACTCACAGATACCTTTACAAGCACAGTAAGCAGCTCAAACTACACAGGTTTCATTCTCCTTTAACTCCAAATATTCAAATTATGTATCTGAAAGGAGAATATATAAACTCAACAGCCTCTACAGATGGGCACTTCTATCCTACATAACTTTCCTCTTAAGTTGCTATTTTCTATTATTCTCTTCTTAACCAGCAAATATATTCCCTCCAGTATTTCACAGAATTGCTCCCAGTCTTCCTCCACTGACAACAGTTAAGTTGAAATAGTTTCCAGGTAAAATGTCCACTGAATTAAATTTGTTTTCTGGAAGCAGAACTAAGGGATCAGTTGTGCCTTCTCCGTTAATCATACTCTTCATTCCCCTTCCCAGACAAAGTCTTAATTTACAAAGAAAAATACAGTAACCCTCTTAATTATATCTGAAAGCCAACTGTAATTTCTATGGTAATCTCCTGTATTTTTTAAGAAGTAGGCACCTTTAACTGTGTTAAGCTCTGTTCAAGAAACTGAGTCTGTCCCAAAAGAGCTTAAAAATTTAAATGCATGCTATTATCTTACACTACAGAGTCTGAAAATCACCAGTGAAATATCTCAACATGAAATAACTTCTGATTACCTACTCTATTCTGATCCAAGTACCTCTTAAGCACCTGAATATTCTCATCCTCTACCTGTTAGTAGGTAGAAAAACATGTCAACATGTCTATAAATTGCAGCATCAATGTTTACCGACTGTCAAACTTCACTTTGTCTCTGACCTGAACGTCCTGTGACACAGGAAATGGCAGGGGGTTATTGAACAGGCAGCTCAGTAACAAATACACAGAAATAACACAAAAACAAGGTGTATTATTGCTGCTTCATCAAGACTATAACAAAGAGTTCCCTCTCAGGAATATTGTAAATCTTCGTTTATGGGATAGATGCTATTTGCTTGACCTTTTGTGCTGATAGGGTGTCTTGCACTTCACACAGTAAATGGTTTTGCTTTCCACAGAATAGGATAATTTTCAGAACATCTAGATTAGATTCTACTGATCAATGCTCAACATTTCATTCTTGCATTAACATCTGCTAATTTAAGGATTGTGTCCAACACCAAAATTAAGTAAATTATATATCCAGAACCAGCCTTGTTAGTTTTAGTTCACTGAAAGAGCTATTCACATTTTTTAACATACAAATCATTATGCCAGGTCTTATCTTTTAATGCAATTACATCACTATGATGTGATTAGCACATCTGAAACATCATACTGCCTGTGAAAGACTCCAGAACTCAGCTAGTTGAACATAATCTTGGGATTGCAAAGAGATGACAAAAGAATTTGGTTTAAACAGTCAGTTCACATTCTTTACTTAATCCAGGTAGGAATTAAGTCTTGGCAAACACTGCCACTGAAACCAGTTTCTTCACAAAGCTTGAGCTTCAACGTCTGTGAGTTTTATACTGCACAAAATAATAACTGCCTTCACCCACACTCAAGTGCCGTTCAATCATCCCTCCAAAAAGAAGCTTTACTTTTTCTTGTATGACTAATTTCTCCCTGTAAATTCCCCAAATGATTTTTGGTTTGAGTTTGAAAATAAATGTCAACTCAAAATTTATATATGAATTCTTTTCTTCATTAAAATAACTGACTGAGACAATGTCTTAAAAAAGCATTCAGTTCTGTGCTTTTCATGCTTAAATTAAATACATATGTTTTTTACCTTGTACATCATTAACTTCCAAACCATGCTGATGTTAAAATCCATTTCTAGCTGTGAAGCTTGCTTCTGCTGGACTTGTGACCCCCAAAATGAGAATAAAAACTGCATTTTATTTGGACACACAGCCCTGTTCCCAACTGCCATGACAGGCTTGGAGTTCTTACCCCTCGTTGAGCAACACCTGCCTTTAAGCCTCAGCCACATTCAGCTGTAGCCTGAGTACTCCAACCTGGTCAATGAAACCACAGGCAGTGTGAAAGAGAAGGAATGTGCTTGAATTTTTCATTTAAGCAAATAAAACACCCTTTTCTCCAGATATTTAGGGCTACAGGGCTTTGTTTTTTTTTTTTTTTTTTTTACAAAAATAACCATCCTGATGTGATGTGAGATAGGCATGTTGGTCAAGTTACCCTTTGCCTTTGGTGCACTTAAAGTTACTAATAAGGAGATGATGGCAGGGGGTGGTGACACTCCCCTCATCATCTCTACCTTGCTTTCTCCTGAGACTGTCAGAAGTCTCTGGGACCCAAGAGCTTTGCTTCAGCATTGCAGAGCTGGGTTCTGATATGGTGTAACATCAAAACCAAATAATCCTGCATCTATTTTAAAGTTTGGGGTAGCCCTCCTAAAGAAGGACAAAGAGATGGGGGATGTGTGACAAAGGAGAGTGGAAAGATTAGGACAAAGAGGTATAGAAAAATAATGTAAGGATTGTGCTGCCCCTACCCCAAGGCCCTGGGGGAAGCAGCTGTTTGTAGCTTTCTCAGACACTTTCATCCTATTTATGAGTAAATGCCATACTGGAAGATAAAAAATTGCAGACATTTTTCATAAATCAAAATCGTGTGAAGCTGCCTAATAGGAAAAATTTGCTGCTGGAACAGCTGCTAGGGATAAAGAGACAGAGAAAGACTCTCAGGCAAACAAAGTAACTATGGAACAGACAGATGTAAAAAAACTGCCTCTTTCTATTAATTATTAAGAGCTGCTTGCACAGTTGAGAATACGTACATCACGTACTTAAAAAGCTTTTGCTTAAAAATTAAACATTTCATTTAGAAATAACTAAACCAAACCACGTAACTGAAAGACTTTCAGCAATAAACTTTTGTTACCAACTGCTGTATCATTATCTTCACATAAAGGAACATAAACTTCCACTTCACTCACTGGAGATGACCAGTACAGTTTAACTGGAATATGCAAAAATATATATATTGTTCAGATACTAACCACACACACAAAGAGATAAGAAAAGGAGACATACTCATGTACTGCATGACTGACTTCAACTAGCAAAACAAGATTATTCCCATGAATGCAACAAACAATATTGAGTCCTAAATATTGAAAGCAATGAGGCCTAATCAAACCCCACTCTATTTATTAATAGGAATGTCTTTTATTTATCCTGGAATACTTACCTCTGAATTAAGAAGACATTTATTTTAGACCTGCAGCATGCTTACCTGTATGCAGCACCATTGAGCTCTGGATGAACAACTGCAGGATCCATGCTGGCCCAATGTGTAGCTGCAGTCAAATGATCTTTGTTAACACAGTTTTTCAGACTGTCTGGAATACGACCTAGGATGAAGTGAGGGAAAGGGAATTTAAAACAAAACAAACAAAAACCAACAACAAATTTGTGCCTTATGCTCTCAATGCACCCACGTTAAAAGCAGTTAACTATTTGCTGATTTCTGTGAGCATGTTCTGCCCCTCTCCCCTTGCAAAAGAATATTTCATTATCTATGTTAAATTTACTTCATACTGATCTCACCGTGCTCACCTTTCCATTTCTTTCATTACTTTTTTTAGTGCTTCCCATTATTTAACACTTTGAATGTTTTGATTTTCAAAAATATATTCAAAAATAATAAATACTTGCTTACTTCTTTTATACAGCAGAAAATCACTGAATTTTTATGGAAGCAACAAACAAACATCTTCATTATCAGATAGGAGTTCCTTCCTTGTGCACCATTTCCCTATCAGTTTCTCTCTCTCCACCCTCTCTCTTCTGTGTTCCCCTATGGCTTTCACATATCCAGCTTTATCCCAATGCTTGCTGTATCTATCCCTACAGTATTTTCACTCCAATTCAATTCAATGTCATTCTCACCTCCCTAGTGTTGGCCTCAGCTTGATCTTGCTATAACCCATGTGCAAAACACTGAAGTGCTGACAGCTTGAACAAAAATCCATGATTTAGATCCCTGATAGCACAATCACACACCTTTAATACAATACAGGTCTGTCTTCCTAGGCACAGATGTTTGGGTTATTACACAATATTTAACATAAAACTAGCTTCATAGAGCAGACTCTTCAGTTTTCAGATCCTAGCCTATTAATGTTTATTGAACATCAATCATCACTCAGGTAGGTATCATACACTGGTTTGTGCAGTATCTCACAGAGCTCTTTGGGAGCAGGTAACAGTTATGAATGTACTACTTAATGAATGTACTATCAAGAGTTCTTCTGGAGTATAAGCACAGGGACCAATTCCAACAAAGAGATTCTCATACTCTTTAGGTTACCTCTAAAACAGAGAGAAATCGTCCTGTAAAGGGCAATTCAGATCAGGAGTTTAAGAGGGGCCTTTAAACACCATCCAGAGGAGAATCTTCTTTTTGCACAGGGTATGAAAGGAACTAAATTGCCCAGTCTCTCTAAGAAAGGCTACTGCTAGTGCTTTTTGTATCACAGAGCAATGTGTTGGCACTGAACTACTCTCAAGGTGACACAGATGGCCCTTCATGTCTGCAGAGCATTCAGTCTATATTGCCAAGGGGGAAATAGCAAAGTCCTACTAAAGAGAGAACATTAGAGCTTAATGAATCATTTTCCAGTGTGAAAATCCTTCCTTTTATTTTAGGCTACAAGGGATTCAAACCAATGCCAAATGGCTCACTCTTCTCATTTTATTTATTAGCAGTGCATGTTCAAGCAATAACTGTTTTCTCTTATGTGAACAGTTTATAATTACATGGTAGTTATATAAGAAAGGCTTTGCTCTTTAAAATGCCAGACTTCTTTAGCAGTGCTTTAAAGACAGGAACATCTAAAACACAGTATACTCCCAAAAAGATATTGAAAACTTTGCTTTTATGTAAAGAATGAGTTGTTGAGTTATGAGCATTACTGGGAACAGCATGAAGCTCTAGGTGCTTTATCTTTGAACATTAGAGCCTTAAAGGCACTGAAATTCCAGTTTGTCCTCCAAGACAAATTTGGATTAAACTGGAAAATATAAAGGAACTGAAGAGTAAAGAATAAAGGAACAGAACTGCTCATGACAGGTACAGGGGGGCACTTAGGAAAACCTATGAAACATATCAGCAATATCTAAAGGAATTGCAGTCAAACCCATCAAATGGGTAATACTTAGAAGAAGAAAAAAAAAAACCTGATATTTCACAGATAAGTGCATTTCTGCTACATGGAAAAAGTATTGATTCTGCAGTGCCTGCCTTCTCTGTAATTACAACAAACCTCCAAAATGATCTATTCCAGTTCTGAAAGCAGACATCGTGTATATTTGCTTTTTTCTACTAGAAGTGGTAGCAAAATCTAAGGTTTGTTCTTTTCAGCATCTTTCAAGACTGAACAATGAAAAAGTTTGTTAAAAAGAAACACAGAATAAAGGAGTTAATAAAGCAAGTTAGTACCTGTGATTGCCCTTCGGATCTCTCGTGCCGCTTCCTCCCGCATCTCAATTGAGGCTTGTTCACTATACCAGGCTGCATGTGGAGTACAGATCAGGTTTGGTGCATCCTTCAAGGGGCCCTGACTAAAGCTAAATGAAGATTTAAAACAAGATCAAATGACAAAAAATACTGGGGGGGATGGGAAGGGAATGCAGGGGCAAAAAGGGGTGAAACCAAACGGATTTGTACATACAGAGAATCATTTCTACAACAGAAAACAATTGCATTTCTATTTCTATTGTTTTTAACTCTATAAGTTAATTTAATACACTATTAATAGAAGAAACAAGCAATCATCTCTCATAGACTCAAATGTGTAGAAACTAAGTAGCAACATTAGCTTCTGTCCAGCGCACTTACTGCTAACTACAGTCACTGCCACTCCAGTTCTGGTGTAAAAATGCATAAAGCAAGACTCCAATCAATTCAGGATGCCACTCAATTTGCTCATTTCATCATTGTTTTGCTTTTACTGCATTAGCCAACAAAGCTCTGTTTTCTCAAGAGTCACTGTCAATGTGACAGTTAGTCATTTAAGGTAAAAAATCATGCAATTAGTTCCAAATAAGAAGTGTGTCCATCAGCAGCCTCAACATTTTTAGATGATTCAGTTATTTTTTCCCTGTTATTTAAACTATTTTTCTTCCCTGTTCCTTTATGGAAACTCCAAAGAAAGAAGGAAATTTACAGACTGATTTTCAGACAAAGCAATAAATCTGTGTAAAAGTGCTATTACAGATAACAAGTAAAGAAGCTGAAAATAATGGAAACTTGCTCAACCTATCTATTTTCGGTTTTAATCATCTTACAGACAATTGTAACAACAGGAGAATACATATTTTAAGGAGAAATCGTGCTTTCAGTTGGTCATCATTCATAAAAATGACAGATTTCATCTGTAGTTCAATAAACATCAGAATATCTGGCAAAACTCTTGAATAAAGAGTTGCATGCTGCGATCAGATAGACATGCAGCACTGAAGCCAAAGGAAATTGTGGCTGTAATCCTGCAACTGAATCTCTGCAGATGGCATCTCCATGCAGTAAATGGGGCTTCCTATAGGTGCAACGGTCTGCTTGTGCAGATCTGCAATCAGAATTGAGAAGAATGTATGTAGCTGAAAGTCCCTTGTGCTGTTCAGACTCTGGCTTTGCACAGTACTACTGCATTGTGTTGACTACATTTAGAAGTAAATGAGTGCAGGGTATGCATAAATAAAACTAAATATCTGTGATGTGGCACTGTGCCTCAGTAGATATAAAAATTCTACCGAAAAGGATACTCATCTATTTTTTTCAAGCTTCTATTCTCTCCTGAAGAAGCTGGTATGTGACTGCCCTCTTTCTTGTCTTTACAACCTGCCCTCAAACCCTTAATCTGTTGCTCTTCCAAGTTATGTACATTGTTTCAGTTAAAATTAACATTTCTCCCTGCCCAGACTTCATAACTGAAAAAAGCTTGTCACATACAAGTGCTAAGCTAAAGCAGTCTGTTCTCAGAATTGTAACTCAGAAGTCAAGCTCAAGATTCAAGGACAAATAAAATAGGCTCATTTCTGATTATCAGTGCTGATACCATAATACCAATGCCACTCTGGGGAGTGGTACTTTTCTGCCTAAAACATTGGGCTTCTCAGTGTCATTCAAAAAACTGAGGCCTGTTCTACCAGCTCTGCTATTAACAGCAGAATTACTACTACCCTGATAAAGGGTAAACAAATCAAAACCTGCACTCTGACCACCTTCCTTATCTTAACTTTTCTTGCAGAGTTGTGGCTCTCCTGCGTTGGCAAACCGGGCAAAATGTCTATTCATCCAGAAAGGTGTCAAAGTAGTTCTTTCTCACACCAAATCTCAACTCTGTCTTCCAAATGGGTCTGTTCCAAGATCAGCATTAGTTGCCCCCAGAGATGCATCAATAACAAAGGAATGCTCCCCTCAAAAGCCATGCTGCAAAGCCATGCCCAAGGATTTGAACCCAAGTCCCTGCTATTTCTGCTGAACAGATTCATTGGATTATTCAGGAATTACAGCTTGGGTGTCACTTTTTTTTCACTTCTGACCACATACACAAGCTCCATCTCCATTTGCATTAGTCCAGTGCTGCACAGATTCATGTTGCTTTACTAATGAGTATTTAGCTACCAAACGAAGGGAAAACTCAATTTACTTGTTGCTGTTGATTGTTTCATGCACTAAGACTTAAAAACAAGAAAGTGAACAAAATAAAAAGAAAAGAAAAGGAAAAGCACCTGAATGGTTCTGACTCATGTACATCTAAGGCTGCCCCTCGTATCCTTCCTTCCTTCAGGGCCTGTGCAAGTGCTTTTTCGTCTACTAACCCACCTCGAGCTGTGTTGACCAGGAAAGCCCCTTGTCTCATCTAGGGAAAGTTAAAAACAAGAATGATGAAATAAAAATAAATGAAATAAAATCGTTGTGGCATTATTTTTTGCACTCAAAAGAAGCATCCATTACAACAAAGGCTATTCAGCTGGTTTAACCTGTAACAGTTGTCTTCCCTTTCCATCAGAAAGCACCACAAAATGTGATGCTTCTAACATAAAATGCTATTTCACAGCACTTAATAACCTTTTGTTTCTTGTAAGTAGTGTTCTTTTAATAGAAGCGTTGTTTCAGATATTGTGCAGTAACATGATCAAAAGATACAACTGTGCATATGAAAGTGACAGATCATTTTATGCCTTTTTAGTTCACTGTGAAATTGCATGAGACAGAAACTACAGCACATTCTTAAACAAATTCATATTTTGTGGTTTTCAACTTTCACACAAATAAAAGCCTACATGAATTTTTCAGGAAAATAAATGCTTTTGGATTTTCAAACACTTTTCCCTTTAGTTGCCAAAACACAGTAGATCTATGTTTTATTTATTATTGTTACTTCAGCTTCCTCCTCGCTGTGAGACTTTTCAAATAAAGGTCTAAAGAATTCGCATATTATTCAATCAAAAGGCATGAAAATGAATTTGATTGAGAACACTGTGTGCCCAGGAGAGAAGCTGCTCTGTGCATTGTGCAGATTAGCATTGTAGATGACACTGTGTAGGGAGAACTACATGAATTTACACCATAATATATCCACAACATGAAAACAAAGTGGGAGTTTAAATAAGAGAGATGGTACTGAAAAAAATAAACTACTACATCCTGCTTCCAGACACCCTGATACTTTATCTTTCACCAGATACCTCAAAAACAGCTTCTGCTCTCTGAAGCAGTTCTGTGAAGGAAGGTCAGTGTATGAAGAGCAGGAACCATGAAGATGAATGATAAAATCTCATTCTGTACTGAGTCCATCTCTCACCATAAGAACCCCAATGTTTTGACACCAAGTCCACTTGAAATGTAGACATCAAACTAAAGCTTATGTAAATGGATCCTTACTCTGAAAGACTGATTTGAAACACAAAATTCATGAAGATCAAGAAAGTCTGGATGAAAGTCAGCTATGAGATTTATTTTTTTTTTGCATGAGATCATAGGAAATATTAAACAATTAACATGCATATGGTTGCAGTAAGGCTAAAAGAAAAAAAATCCAACCTTATTTTACTGGCCAGTTCACTGGGTTTAGTGTCACTCTGCCTACTTCCACCTGCAGACTCTTGGGCTTAAAGGAGAACCTTCTGTTGGTCTGTATAGCAAAAGTCCACTTACAGGAACAGACTAAGAGGTACTTCTTTTAGGTTTATGTAATTACCGTGGCAAATTAGAACAGTAAAGAAATGGCAGAATCATCTTAAATTAGCCAAGTAACAACCAGATGCAGTGACAGTTTCCATCATCCACTACTCCATCTCCACTACTTGGCAGCTGTGAGAACTAGATCAAAGCTAGCACAGGAGGAGCTCACCAAAGTGGCAATCACACCTTCTGCAGACATGCATATATGCTCATTGGGGCTTATATACCCACCTCTGGGCTCTTGCAAATAGATAAATTCAGTTTTAAGTATGACCTTGTGCATCTGTATGCCCATTGAAGGACTTGACAATTTTAGTCAAAGTGAACCCTGGTAACCTTGCTCAAGATTTCTTTTTAGGACTATTTACAAAACTCTAAAGCTAGTACTAAGACAAGTCCAAATCAAACAAAATCTGGCTGCAAAAATGTATTCTACTGGGAATGAACTACATGACTCATGACAAACTGTAAGAATGGATGGAGCTGGAGATGACCCTTAACAAGGGGTGGAAGTTTGAAAGAGCTTCTCAGCTAGAACTGCTGGCAGCTGTTAAATTCACCTACACTGAACCTACACAACTCCTTTAATTGTGTTTAAAATGCAGTGTCTGCTTCTCAGATGTGTAAAACTAAAGACAACCTCAGCTTCTCTTAAGAGCACTTGATTACCATGAGTTCAATAAACACAAGCTTGAAACACTTCTCTGAGCTTATCTGGCACTAAAAGGCCAAGCATGACTGCTAGGCAGAATGCTAACTAATTAAAGGGAAAAGCTACTGAAAGACTGACACCAATTTTTCAAAGACATTTTAAGGTTATGTAATTTCAGATTCTAAACAAAATTCAAGGTGAGACTAGTGAAACAAGATGCACCATACTTGTCTGTACTTTGTTTAAAAAGTTGTTTTCCATGAGCAAGCAATATTGGACAAAAGTGGCACGCAATGCATTCTAAACATTTTAGACCAACTAACATCTGTCAGCCTAAAAAACCTACTCTCTTTTTGATATGTATTCAGAAGATCTGCTTTACACAAACTAAGCAGTCAGAGGTGTCACTATTTTATGGTTTACACACCAGATGTTACAATACAGACTGCTTCATCCCAAGTTTTATCCAAAGCAAGAACTATCTTCTAGCATTTTAATCCTTGCTTTAATCATGAAGGGTAACATGACACTCTTTACAGGACAGACTTTATTATATGCATTTCATTTCAGATGGTATCACTCAGGTTTTAACTTGTTTTGTTGGTTTCTCTGATTAATGCTCTAAGCCCTCTCCAAAGCTCACTGCATTAAGCCACCACCTCTCAAATTCTTCCTGTGATACACTGTCCCAAGTTCCACAGTCCACTGTACCATGAGTGACCACTGCTAAACCTCCAGACAGTCCCACTAAACTCAGTGTGATTCTGTTTGAGTCTAGATGTCTACTTGCAAAGACATCTAAGCATGTAATAACCATTAACTGTACCTGAGGACACATCAAAAAAGAACATTCAAGGCAGGGTGACAGCTCTGTTCTCTTAAGAGATTTGCATTTTACACTTCCTAATTTTTTTGAGTTTTAGATCCCAAACCCTGACTTAAGGTTGGGATAGATCTGCAAAATCCCTAAAATCTCAAATCAAGAAGTGTGCTGTACCATCAGTTTTCTGCCATTATGCTACATGACTGTGGAACACATTCAGTAATTACTTCAGTTCTAGAGTTTGAAAGTAGTAGTAGGTCCAAACTATTTCTCAGAAGCCAAGCAATGATTTGATTGCAAAAGATTGCTGCCATCATTGTTACCAACACACACAAACACTGTGTTTATAAGCAGCAGCAAAACTGACTATTACATCTTAAGAGTTTCTTTTCTGTACACTATCTACATTCTTGTATCTCAACATTAGATTTCTCACTGTGACCTACACTGAGGTTCAAGTCAGAAACTAGACATTTAATGTAAAGGCTTACTATTATATTAGAAAGCAGCAGAGAAGTTTCTACATCTAGATTTTGAAATTATTTTAATTACCTAAAACTTTGGGGAGAGATTACTACTAATTCCAAGAAACATTATTTTTCCAAATAATGCAATGCTGTAAACGTGATCCATCCATGAAGTGCTCTGCAAGCATCAGGACTGAGCACAGGGGGGAGCCATTTAGTCGTAATCCTTAAATTGCATCTAAAAAAGCTCAAACTGAGGAACAAGAGTGAAAGGCAGAACTGTTACCTGAAAATACACAGGTAAAGGAAGTAGCTACTGGAAGACATATATGAAGTGCTTTTACATGAATGTGACTTTATTAAAACTGAGCAACATTAAGAAGAGCAAATTATTTCCACAAACACAATGTTACTGAGCAAAAATGACAATAAAAGCAGCAAAACCTGAGCTGCCAGCTACTTCCTAATCAGCTATAAACTTGATGTCCAACCAGCAAAAGGGAAAGAAACAGCTTTCAAATGAGAATCTGCCTGTTTACATAAACGAATTTTACACAGTGTCAGCCACCAGCACCAGTGTGGAGGGTGCCCACAGAGATTATTACCTGCTTTATGGTGAAGTCATTAATAAGATGATGATTGTGTTCATTCAAGTTGCAGTGCAGGGTTACACAGTCACTGTGGAACAGCAGGTCCTGCAAAGTGCTCACCCGCTGCAGTCCCAGAGCACGCTCCATGCCATCTGAGAGGTATGGGTCATAGAAAATCACACTGAAGCCAAAGGCTTTGGCACGTAGTGCTACTGCTTGCCCAACACGCCCTGGAAGAAGATAAACATGCAATGAGAACAGATGTGAAGCAGCTGGTGTAAGGTAGCCTCATCCTTCCTATTGCAAATGCTTGTAACAAACTGTATTTTGTACAGTAAATAGAAGATAATAAAAAAAGAGGCAGCTCCCATCCCATTTTAAATCATAAGCGTGATCAGAAATATTGCATTTGGGCTGTTTCACATTGCTTTGTTCAAAAAAAATGGAGGAGGTTTGCACCTTTTGCAACCAGAGATCTGAAATGCCAGAAGATGTCATGTAATCTGCAATAATCTCTGTAAAACAAGGGCTTGCCTGCTGGGCCTGTTTATGGTAAAACACTACTACTGCTTGTGAACACATCCTGCCAAGGACTTAATCTTTGTCGGACCAGCTGGCTTTAATAAAAAGCTATAAAATTAATCCTCAAAAATGGATACAATAAAAGATAATTTGTTTAATCTGAAACCCAACCATTCTCAATGCATTGAACCTCCTTTCTGAACTAATCTTTCATTTTGAGTAACATTCTTTCAGCATTAAAATACCTAGAAGAATCCTATCATCTAAGGCTCTAAAAATGTTTTTTTATCCATCGACAGAAGTAACGAAGAAATACAGTCCAACACGTGGCACCTAGTGAGGAAAGACGTGGTATCAACTGGTACCCACATTGACCTTAGCTTTTTTCAGTTCCACCTTCCTTACTGTGGTAAATTGTGACTTTGAGTTGTGACTGAATCACTGTTTGGGCACGACTCCATGCCACAGGAGGTGTGTATTCCCCTTTGTTACACCACTGCTACAACAAGGGGAAAAAAACCTGAGTGAGTACTTCTAGTGAGTAAGGGTATTTTAAAGAATAGGAATTAACACACTTTTCTGGTTAGAAGACTAGACACGAGATACTTGTATTGGAGTCATACAAAAGTTAGATAAAGGCATTTCAAAAGCTTCACTAGACACACCATAATAATCATGTCTCATTTAAAAATAAACTCAACAAGTTTACTTTTGTAACATCTGAATTCATTCAAAAATGCATCAAATTAACACAGGGAAATTTTGTGTCTTTCCAATTGTGCTTGAAGGGGTTTCACTCTGTTGTTCAGTTTCTCTTTGAATAAACTTAGCCACAGGAAGAAAGGTTTTTTTTGTTTATCCTTTAACCTGAACAGAACAATTCTGCAGTGCTTAGTGACAGATGTGCTTGGAATATTAAGCACTATGTCAATCTGAAGGGGGCTGCCTGCTTTTCTTCGGGTACACCAAGTTAAAATAGCCTTCAAAATCTTTTATTTCAATACTTGTATACATGTTATTTGTTTGCTTTTCAAGCTGCTTTTTATAAACTTGAATTAGACAATTTTCAATACAAACAAATTTTCAAATTTTGGCATGTTCACAGCTCAAGGAATCTTTCACAAAATTGTAAACAATTTTTTATCACTTTTACTCCAGTTTCATTCATTTACATAAGCAACATTCTGTCATCTGTTCTTTCTAACACTCTTTACAACACTAATACCTGAGGGGATTCATGACAGTGAAATCTCTTACAACAGACTCTCCAGCTAGAGCTACACTTTCCATTCATTGCAACCAGACAAATAAACCAAAGCCCTCTTCAATGTGCACCAAGTTCCTTTCTGAAGCACCTGGGAATCACATGCATGTACTTCTACCCACAATTGCCTTATTACAGTTATTTTATGGGATAAAACTCTTATGAAATTGACAATTCATAGTTAATTCTTCATTGTCAGACAAATACACGGGTGGACACAGAATCTGTCAACTCCCTTTTAAACTACAGTCCAACAATATGGTACAGCCTCAAACCTAAAACATTTTTTTCCTTTCCTGAAAAAGTTCCATTATGTGAGACTCTCCTGGCTATGATGGGTGGCTCAAAGCCCACCTCTGCACATCAACTGCAACAGAACACCACACAAAGCATCCCACCTTCAGTACAGCTCTATGTTAAAGGCATATAAAATTGTTATGAATATTTTTAGCTGCTTCCAGGGAAGGCAAATTCTGGAGTTCAAAATTTTAAATCAACTCCTTGGTCTGGAGTGGGGGAAGAATGCTGAAAATGCATGTTGTATACAATTGCAAAAAAAGCAGCAACTAACAAAAGCCTATTTGAGAAATTAAAGAATTATACAAAGCTCTAGGAAAGCCCATTCATCATTTCAATGACACCAGAAGTGTGAAAAGAGACTCAAGAACACCTGGGTCTCCTGTTACAGTCTGACCCATCTGCTCCCACCAAGTCTCCCAGTTTATAGGACTCTCTGACCATGCATTTGCCAATGACCTGGTTTGACTTTGAGAGTTTAGTAGCTGCAGCTGACAATGACTCCTGCCCAGCCCTCAAGCAAAGAATGAGCATCCTGTGCTGTATTTTGAAGTTTTATAAAATGCTCTTGATACCATGGAAATGGTGATGACTTGTCTGCAGACTTCCGTGGAAAGAAAAAGTGCTTTGACTTAGCAGCTCTTTCCTCTCTATGTAACAAGAACGGAGAATCTGGGTAATTTTTCCCACCTCTTGGAGAACTCGGAGAAGCGGAGAGTGCTGGTCTGCTACATTTCCTGCTGAGCACATAAGAGACCTAGCAGGACTGCTCAGGGTACATCATTTACTGCACAGCAATACCACCCAACTCTTCAGCCTTAGTATTGTCTGATAATACAGATCAGTACTTTGGCCAACATCTAGTAGGACCATGGGACTGTTTAGAGAATAAGGCAGGTGAGGAAAGAACCTGAATGAGGACATTAATCATGATGTGGAGACAAATGTATTTGGAGGAATTTCACCTCTCCTGAGTGAGGAAATGCATTAGCTATTAGTCATCAGCATTTCTAACTGGGAAGGAAGGGGAAGGGAGTGTGACTACATTGCCTTCACTGCTGTAAAATTATCATTACAGCAGAACTAGGTCCAGATATCTATCCATCCAAGTACTTACATACTGCTATCCTTTCAAAAAACCCCAAAATATAGATATGTAGCTTTCTTTTTTCTTTTCTTTTTTTTTTTTTTTTCCTAAAGGCAGGGCCTCCTATCCAAGCCTGTGATGCATCACTTGAAATACAGGGCACTGGAAAGTAATAAAGATTAAAAGTGACACAGACAGATGTTTAATCATGTGATATTATTATTTATGTAAGGCTAAAAGAATCACACACTTCATAAAGACAGCAAAACACACTGGCTAAGTGTGCTCGGAGGAGCTCAGAGGCTAACCAAACAACAAAACAATGACTGATGGTGTCCAACAAGCACATGAAGGAGGCATTATGCTGTTGAGTCTCTGCTTATCTTGAAGCTCAATACAAGCAGAGGACGAGAGATGGGGTTAACTTTAAAGAAGGAGCATGGAGTAATAGGATTAAACAGGATAGACCAAGTGTCAAAGCAGGGATATGCATGAGAAGAAGCAATTAGAAGACAGTGGGTGATGGAAAGAAAAAGGCAAGTCATGAAATTTGGCTAGACTGGTAGATAAGGAAGCAAGTAGCTGGAGTTTGGGAAGGAATAACACTCATTCCCTAGCACAGAGATAGGCAAGGATGTTTATCTTCAGCAAAACAAGAGAATAGCCCAGAAACAGATGTGAAGAGAAGGACTGGTGTTAGCTATTTCAGTAGCAAAGTGACAAATTTAAACGACCACTGATGAAGAGACCACAAGTTTAAGACAAGAATAGAGAAACACAGCTGTGGTTGAGATGACCTTGGACACACACTAACAACACTGCACAGAACTAGAGAAAAGAAGGCCTTAGTAACAGATGATGAGAATTCTTTGTTTTATGAGCAATGTATTCATTTTATAGCCATTTAGTGGTTCATCACTGCTGACGGTGACAGGGCTAAATAATAAAAAACTAAACTGAGGGAAAAGTACAGATGTGGGAACAGGCCACTAGTAGAGAAACATAACCCAAGGGCAGTCTGTTGAAGATGGTTGTAAATACACATTTTAGTCTTAAAACTAGAGACAGGTAGCCTCCCACAGTGCTCTGTAATAGAAAAGAGTGTATATCACAGCTTAAGTGCCTGAAGTGGTCACATGTAAGTCCTAGTATGACCCTACAGTCTGGAGAAGAAAAGGCTCTGAGAACACCTTCCTGCAGCCTTTCAGAACTTAAAGGGGGCCTGTAAGGAGGAAGATGGCAACAAACTTGTTTGTTTAGTTTGTAGTGACAGGACAAGGGGTGATAGTTTTAAGTGAAAGAAGGCAGATTTAGTCTAGATATTAGGAAGGCATTTTTCACAATGAGGTTGGTGAGACACTGGCACAGCCAGAGAGGTTGTAGATGCTCCATCCTCTTCAGACAGCCAAGATAAGGCTGGACAGGGCTCTGAGAAACCTGATCTGCTTGAAGATGTCTCTGCTCACTGCAGCGTGGGGTGGTTGGACTAGATGGCCTTCAAAGGCCCTTTCCAACCCAAACGATTCTATTACCATATCTTCTAAAACTACATTTTTATTCTTCAATAATACATAGGTACAAAGGAGTTGTCAGATCAGGTCAGAATCAGAATGTTGCGCCCATTCACATGCATGCACAGAAAGAGACAGTGGAAGTTTTAAAAGCTGACTTAAAAACTTGGATTTTGCTTGAAATTGTGAACATTGTATTGTAGAAAAAGACAGAGGAACTATATAAAAGGCTAGGGAAAATTACTGGTTAATAAGTGAAACAGATGTGTACCTTTTAAAATCAGATTTTGCTAACCTTTTAATTTATCATGCACACAAAAAGCTTGCTTTTTAAAAGTAAAATAAAAACCTAGCCTTTTAAACAGCTTTGTTTCTCTAAACATTTCAATCACTTACAACAAAAACAACACACACAAGATTCAAAAGTCAGTAACAAATTACCCTTTTTTTTTTTCTAATCTCAATCTGGAATTTCTGCAATACAAAAACTACAATGTCAATAGGACATTCTCCAGCAAATACACACCCAGCTTCTGAGCAAAGGCCTTATTTTTGAAAATAAGGTATGCATTTCCATTTTTAAAGCACTGCAGGTCATAGTCTATTATTTATGTACAGATACTGTGACTTTGAGTGCAATAATCACTGTGTGTTTAATTGAAGTGCATAATTACATGGGTACAGATTTGAGAAAGCAACTTGAGGAGTAACTTTATGGAAGCCACATTTTAAAGACAATTCTTTGACTGAGAAGAATTTTTTGCTGCCTTGAATACTCATTTAAATGTATACTATGTAATAACACCAGGCTATTTTCAGCTTCCAAACGTAAGAGTTTGTGGCTTGAGTTTTTTGACAGCAATGTGTAACTGGAACAGTCATTTATGTACGTCTTGTTGTCAAGATCATATTATTAATTCCTGTGGATGAATACCACAGCAATTACATCCACAATCTATCAGATCTTTTATAAGACAAGCACATGACTGAATAGTTTTTAGACAAAAGCTGACTTGCTTGTTTTTCTTCTGTACTTCTGTAACAGACAGTAATTAATTCATCTCAAGCAAGCCTGTCCATCTGTTAGATGCTGAAACACATTTAGGGCCATTCACAGAGGTAAGTAGGTGATTTTATTAGGTCTTGAAACATTTAAAAGTTGCACATATTTTTTCCTCTAATTTGAGCTGAAATAAAAATTCAGATGCAGCCCTACCAAATGCCTTATAAAACAACTCTGCAGATTGTTTCTGAAACAAAGACTCTTCAGATATGTTAAAACAGTAAAAAGGAAAAAGCAGAAACACACCCCAGATGTGACAACAGATAAGAAATATACACATGTGACAGTGAGATGAAGTAGCAGGAACCTTGTCCTAAAAAAGGAAAGTGATGGTGTCTCCTTTTATTACAACCAGTGTGCCTGAAACCAGGCAATATGATAACAGAATGGTGCACAGAAGCTCAAAGAATTCAGAGAACATCAGGGGAAAAAAAAAAAGAGAGAAAGATGATGTCTTAAGAGGAAACAATCTAGGCACACAAAGATCAGAGATGGAAATATTATACAGAATGCTTGAAGTCAAGAGGAGTGAACTAAGTGTTCCATTCTTATAGCTCAACTCTTCATCATGTTTTTTCAAGCAAAGAAGGTCAGGAGTATTAAACCACCTATTCAAGCCAACATACCTAATCCAATAATGCCCAAAGTCTCCCCTCTGATCCTGGCAGCTCCAGAAGCCACTTCCCGAATCTGTTCAACACTTTGTACTCTCGTGCCTTCTCGCAAAGCCTGGTGAAGCCAGGTGGTTCTCCTGTATAGGTTCAGAATGTGGCACATGGTAGAATCTGCTGTTTCTTCTACTGAAGCAGCTGGCACATTACACACTGCGATCCCTGCAAAGAACGAGGGGAAAGTATACCAGTTGCCAAATGTTTCTTACTTTTTCCCATTTTAGAGCAATTCAAGAGTGTGATGTTTAAATTTGTAAGTATTTCAATACCCATTTTTAACAAATACTAAGTTTCTGACTGTACTGGCAAAGAGAATACCTGACATAATAGTTGATAACTACACGCAAACATTTTTTCTGCTTGTACTTTTACTATTTTCTGTGTTGGCAAGCTACAATAAACAACTGAAAACCCAGAAAGTACTGAAGTTGTCAGGTAGTTGAGAACAAAACTCAAGGTCTTGGCAAGCATTTCATGTTCACAATGAGCTAGCAGTTTGAAAGAGCACAGAGAAATATGCTTGCTCTCAATAGTGTATTTAGTGATCACTGGTTAGATTTAGTCATGCATGGAGATTTCCACCATTGAGCAGATATTTTCCCAACAGTTATGTATACAAGTTATAAAAAAAGTAAAATAATTTATAATTTATAAAGCCCTCATAAGATGAATCTCAGTATTTCCAACTGATGTCTGAGTAATAATGACACAGGGAGGGACAAATCGTTTCGTGTTGCACATGGAATGTAGAACTACAACAACAAACAGAGTCCAAGTCCTTTCGTGGTTTCTCAAATTGGAAAGATAATTCAGCTAATTGTCAACAGAGAAATAGAAAATCTGCTTCTCATGGCATTTAAAGATAATGCAGAAGGAAGTTCATTTTCCTAAGAGATTAAAAGTTACCAGTTGGAAAGGGTGTAACATCAAGAAGATAAAAGACCAGTACAGACTTCCAGTCAACTGTGGAAGGTGGATTGATTAAAGACTGAATATTCCTTCTTTACTTTAAAAAAAATATCAGGCAACAAGTGATTATAATTGCATGCAAGTTATCCTATTTTGCTTTTACCTTCCAGTACTCAATATACAGTAGTAAAGGGAAATGTTTACTAGAAAAAGTTTGCATCCTTTTTCACTTGTCTCTTCCTTCTTTCTGTTTACTACATCTTCTCTCTCTAATCATCAGCTCCCACAAATGTTTGTTTCTCTGTTCTGCTGACTGAGATCACAAACAGTATACAGTATAATTTCACTCAGAAAAAGTGTTTCTATACTAGAAAACACCCTAATACTGTTTTCACTCCCTAGTTGTTTGGGTTTTTACATAAATAAATATTCAGTGAGTCCTCAACTAACACCAGTGTATCTTACAAAAGTAAGGAAAAAAATTCTTTTCAATAATAGTAATAATAATGTGACAACAACATATTTTACACGTTTTATGTTCATATACCTTCATTCAAATGCCCAGTACTTTTTATAGCTTTCTTTAGATCAGTAAAAACCAACATAGGAACCTGCAGGACTACTTTTCTTTTCTCTGCTGTAGAGATGGTGTCTGTCAAGTCACTACTCTAAGACTTCCATAAAGATAAAATAGCACCAATTGCAGGAATATTAATCTTGGCATCCTGCTAACATCCACAGTAGTATGAAAGTCACCATTTTTTAAAATGAAAAAAATTGTGCAAATGAGAAGTACAAGACTGAATAGTAATTTCCTTTTCAGTGCCTAACATTAAATGGATGCATTTGTTTATACAGCAACTCTCAGGGAGCAAAAATGCAGGTTTTAGATGACAAAGCAAATTCAATAAGCATATCTCCTGATAGCTGGCATCAACAAAACAATGCCTTAAGAGGAGCTGAAGAAGTTGTATGACATATCTGGGAAGAGAAATAAGGAACTGCACTCACCTAATACCTTCCTCCCTGACAGGTTTCCTTAGGGAACTTGGGGAAGAAAAGATAAGTAATTTTGCTCCTAAACTGTAGGAATTTGTTTTTGCCTATTTTTCCCCAACCTTAGAATCAGATAATTTCTGAAAAGCACAGACATGGTGAACCACAAAAAACAGCGAGAGAGGGGCAGAGAAACGGAGAGACATTTCCAGTAAGAAAAGGCAGCACATTTCTCTCATATCCATTACTTCTATGCTCCCTTTCCCTACTACTTTCACTGACCTTGTGCAGAGGTTCAGTGCTGAAAATCTTATGAATCAACTGGCATCAACCTTGACTCCTACTTGACTTGTATTCAGCTAGACTCACAACTATGTTTTTTCTAATCAACAACCAATAAACTGGAGAAAAAGTAGATCAGATCTTGAATATTTTTATCCAAGAAACACCATGCCTTTTAAGCACAGCAAAAGTGCTAACACGAAGATAATACTGAACAGGGAAAGCTGTTAACAACCCCAGCAGCCAGATCACTGAAAAATAACTCAAAGTTACTCCAGGTCAGGAATGTGTCTTAAAGACTTTTAGACTTTAGGGTCTGATTCATCACCTTATTTCAAGAGTGAATCAAAGCTTTTTACAAAGAGAAATTAAATCTCATGTTATCTCCTCAAGATGCATATTATTTCTATTAGTTCAGGAAGCAGAAAGTGGTTCCTCCCCGTATTGCTGAGATAGTATTTAATTTCAACCACTTCACTCTAACTACTAAAATCAGAGATACTACCCTGCAAGCCTTCCAGCATTTACTGGCTGTTGACAAGAGCAGACAATTGTATTTTGTATACACTGGAATGCACAAATGGGATGGATCTTAACTATGTAACTAATTTTAATCACAACACAGAAACAGACTGATCACAAATGTGGCCATTTAACATTTCATACAAATGAGACTGTCCCAAATTTGCTTTACTCTGACTTAGAGGATTATGCAGATGCAGCTAAATTATAAACCTGGGTTACCATCCAACATGGAGACTTGCACAGAGAGTCAACAAACCTGCAGATTTTCCACTTCCCAGGGTTCCTCTGCACAAGTCAGACTCCTGACTGGCCAGGGCCTTGGACCTGTTACTAGTTCTTGGCTGTTGGTCTCAGATTTAACCACAGGCCAACCTCTACTTACATACGTGTTTTCTGGGGATCACAAAGCATGCACTTAACTCTGGCACTTGTTGTAATACTGGAACACAGCCTTGCATTCTTTTAGACCTGATCTGTTCTTTATAAAAACTCAAAGAAGTTGTTAGCTTCTGCCTGCTGTGCAAACAACACAGCCATGAGAAAAAGGTGATTGTTTTACTGTAATTTATTGATAGACCATATTACAGCCCCTCCCCATCCTTGGTGAGTTGGAGTTTTATTAATGGAGTTAATAATGGAGTTATTACTAGAACTGAGTACTTTCACATTGTAGTACATGTTTTCAAGATCATCTAACAGCATAATGGGAAACATACTTGGTCACATTGATCTTAGAAAAGAAGCACAGTAATCAGACATTTATTCTGAGTGATAGTGTGACCTTTAGATTATATGTAAGTGATGGTTTATCCTAAAGCAAGAAAAGTACAAATCAGACTGCTGTTTTTTTACAGTGGAACACTAAGAACCATCTCTTCATAGAGCCAGTATTTTACTTTATTCTGAAGCACCAACAATTGAGTCTCCTGTGAAATGGGTATTTCTGTTTTATGGAGTGGTTTGGTACTGAATCTCATGCATCAGAACTAAGTTTCAGAGAATTGATAACTTTCTCATTTCTTATTTAAACAGAAGTAGTATGCCATGCTGAGGGAATTATATTTTGTGATTGGATTACAGCAGCAGCAGTTAAAATACACAAAGGGTAAAAGAGATGAAAAACTATGGCCTTAGTCCTTGGATTCATACTGAACAAGTGGACTCTCATCCTGTCACAAAGCTGATGATGTTATCAGTTAATTCACTACTGTATTTCCAAAATTATTTTTAAACAGTTACATGAGAAAATTATACAGCTTACATACCATCTTAGCACAAACTGTACAGAAAACACTAATGCGAAGACTGATTTACTACCAGATTTCTAGAGGTAAGCAGAAGAGGTAAAATAAAGTCTTTAGTAGTCATACCTAAATCTCCAGCAGATTTGATGTCAATGTTATCAAAACCACTGCCAATTCGGACAATTATTCGAAGTGCTTTAAATTTCTCCAGGTCTTCTCGTGTTAAAGTGATAGTGTGATACATCAGTGCACCCACTGCTTCATTTAGTACCTACAAATAAAATGAAAGAAAAAAAGAAAAAAAACAACGTTTTTTTTTTCTGTCATAGTATCTTAGCTCAATCAGTATACATATTTTCAGGTATAAAATATTGTGAAAATCCTTAAAGCCTTTTTTTTTTTTATTTTAAAGATTATTTCTCCAAATATCCTCCAGCCTCTACTTAGTATTTTTCAGCTGATGTATCCGTTCTAGCTTGATGAGATTTGCTTTAGAAGGACTAAGTGACCTATATTTGTGTTCTTCTTAAGAAGGAAAACTCTGCTCATTTCACAGGAGATGCTCTGCAATATCCAACCCAAAGTAAAAGTACCACTGGACTGCATCTGCAGATGAAACACAACATGGGAGCAAGCACTCACTTTTAACAGTTATCTTATGCTTAGGCAGATGACATTCAGTTTTGAATAGAGTCACAGAGCAGTATCTCTTTGCCATCCACACACTGGTACAGACATTCACTGCCCTATTAAACCACTTGATAACTGAATAAAAAACATTCAGTAACCATTACAAAGCCCTTAAGACAACAGAGAGTGAAATCTGTCAACTAATACATAAGAAAAAAGTTTGTCCCTTAGTATATTTGTACTGCAACTGTGTAAGATCTCACTGGAAAACTGCTTGGCACATTAATTGGTAGAACTGAGACCCCAAACTAGACATTATGAAGAAAAAAAAAACAGACCCTCTAAGAAAAAAAAGAAAGAAGAAAAAAAAAAATTTTACAAAAGCAAAAAATGTTGCAAAAGAAAAAATTTGAGGGGGTGAGCCAAAAAAGCAAAAGTAAATTGACAGGATCTGAATGGCCAGAACATCTTTCAAATTGTTAAGAGTCCATCCAACCCAATCAAGAGAGGTGAAGAGGAAAGGGTACAGAGGAAGTGCCTAGTACACCATTCACAGCAATTCCAAATTCTACTACCAAATAAGCAGTGACACATCTGACATAAGTTTCCTCTCCAGAAAGCAGAAATTATTTTCTTGTCCTTATACACAAATTGGATTATTTCACTTCTTCAAAACACTTCTGTTTTCACCTTTAATGCACTACCCACTATCTTCATTGTTCTACTAGATACAAAACACACTAATCTTTTCAACACCTAAGTAGCTGAAATTACTTCAATGGGTTGCTGTGATGCACTTCACATAAAAATTCTGCAGAAGCTCCATATTTCTTTTTCAATAGACTTTTGGTACGTGTATATATTGTTATCCAAGTTAGTTTTGCTCACGTGGGTATTTCTTAGTGTACTGCAAGATAGAACAATAATGAGCATCAATGTAAATAACTTAAAAATTTCAGCACGACACATTGTTGAACACAGAGGATTACAACTGTTGCTACACTGGCCTGATTTTAAAAATTAAAATACATGATGAAGAAAACAAAATTCAAACTCCATAAAAATGAAAGATAACCACGTCGTACTGAATACTTCACAAAATTATATTTATTCAACAGGTTCTTCTGGTTTGGTAACCCTAGTTCTACGTCAGATAAAGACCAGAATCCTTTAAGCAGAATTTTGATTTGTCAGAGTAAAAGCTGAAAAAAATAAAGTTACACATCCTTAAAGAATGCAGCTACAACATAATTCAAAGAACAGCTGTAGGCTCTGATCTTATAAACTATTACACACACACAAAACTCCTTGATTTTAATGGCACAAAAAGGTCCTTTGGAGATTACATCTAGCAGTCACCAGTCAGAAAGACTGCACTCAGCAGAATGTGTTTCCTTGTGCTGTTACATGGTGTTAAAACAAACCAAACCAAACCAAAACACCACACAAAACAATTCATGGGTTTTGCTTCTACAGCAACATTACAGATGGTAGGAACCAAGCCGAAGCCCCTGCCTGGGGCAGTCTCTGCAAGACACAGTACCTCTCACAGACTGAGTGTTCACCTGAAACGTCCTCAGGGGTTTTTTGGCCAAGTAATTCCTAGAAGAAAAGTGTTCCAAAATCTCATAGCTCCAACAATATGGAAATTTCTTCTCATTTCCAGCTTCAATTTATCCACAGCCCAGCTTGTATCCTATTGTTCTGGTGCCAGTGTTGGCCATTGGCTTAAACTGTACTTTCTCTCCTTGGCATTTACAATCCAAGGGTATTTACAAACAATTGTATCCCCTCTCAGCATTTGTCTGCCTGGACTTCACAAGCCTGGTCCTTCTAGTTTTGTCTAGAATGATGTCCTTCTACCCCCTTGATCAGTCTAACACTTCTCCACTGAAAAGAATTCTACAGTCAACTCTTCTTGGGTGATCATGACTGCACCCAGTGTGCTACTGGAGGTCACCCTCCCCTCTGTGTTATACCAGTGCATGTACTGGAAATCTCTCCTACTCAAGCCTCACATGACATGATGTTTCTGCATGGCCATCAGCAAGCTGCCAGCTGACTCTCTGACTAACACACAAATCCAGATCCCTCTCCTTGAAGTACATGTTTCTGTTGCACGCCCAAGTTTATGGCAATCTCTTCCTTTGAGTCGCAGCACTTACTACTTCAAGCCTCAGGATCCTCAAGTTCGTGATACCCTGGATGCTCTCTAATTAGCCACGTCCTTCATTCTGGGTTTTATCACATGCCTCACCTCTGTCCTGCAAGGCTTGCTCTAGATGATCATCACACAGGAGAAAAAAATCCTCCGTTCAGTTATCAAAGGTCAAAACCTACACTGGCATAGAGCTTATGATGATTTCCCTTACATGCCACAGCCAGATCCTTCCTTCCCTTCTCTCCAGGACTGGCAAAAGCCACTGTTGTACCCCACAGTTTTGTATATGCAGACAGGACTGCATTAAATAGTGACTAAAAGACAGTGCTGTGGCTCAAACACTTATGTTTTAAAATCTTTCACTTGAGAAGCTGCTTTTCACTTCAAAATCATCCATATTTTATTAACTCAGTCAAAACTCTAATTTGGACTCTTAAGAACACCAGTCTGGACCCCTCACACTGTATTTTTGGGCTCATCTAGGTTATGCTTGACACTAGGAAGAGATGAAAAAGTACTGGGAAGCTTGGGAACATGTTCAATAAAAGGAAAAATATTCTTACGTATGGCTTAATGCTGACACTAGCTTTTTCCACAGGATAATACTTAACACATGGTATGGGATACCGATTTAAAAAATTTTTATTTTCTTTTTAGTGTTTGAGCCTCTTCCAGGATTACAGACCAGTTATAGCATGGCAATGCACTGCCAAAAAGGTAATCTGTGACTGTGTATTATTTCACATTAATGTGATAATTAAATTATATTACTGCTTCTTGCAACTAGCCATGTGGTTGAAGTATAACAAAAAGGCAGAAAATAATAGCAGAAAATCTGAAGTCAGAAACATTCATCATTGATTAATGTTAATAACACCACTTAAAGATTAAAAGAACTAATAGTGAAAGTTTCTGTATTTTAGGAATTATTTGTATAAATTACATTCTCAGTCATTACATTCACTAAGTGCACACAAGGAAGTCTGACAAGCTTGTCAATGAATAAAATCAAAACTTGAACTGAATCCGAGTACAACACATGAAACTGAAATGTAAACAGTTCTGGGAGATGAAATAATCTTTATAAAAAATAACTGCATAGGAGTAATTTACTGCTCACTTACAGAAGCACACCCAGTGGTGGATGCATGAGAGAAACAGGGAGTACACGTGGTTCTTTTCGTCACTTTCCGTAATGAAATTTATACATCATTCACCAAAATCTGTACAATTTTTTACAAAGATATAAACTCGTGTCAGTTTGAGTGAGATAACATTTAACAAGCAAGCCAGAGATTTCAGATCAGTGCAAACATGTGGCAGTGTGACAATACCCTTTCACAATCTCTCCCATGGAAAGAAGAAGAAAATTTGATACAGCACAAGCAGAGGTGGCCACGTACCTTCTACAGCCATTCCTCTCTTCCTTCTTTTTCAGGAAGAAAGAATATTAGATAGAAGCTGAAACACAGGAAACAAGCTGGCTTCCTTCTGTTACCTAATGATTATGCAGTCCACCTGCATAATTTCTATGCCTTCAGACTTACTTTCAGGTGAAGCTACTGCTTTGTGAAAGCCTTTTCCATGCCCTCCTAAGTGAGATGGCATCCTTTCCAACCACAACTGCCCAGACAGGTCTGTCTGCTGTTCATCAGCCTCAAAAGATTGCTCTGCTTCCTCAACATGCCAGGTCTCCAAGGCTCTTAGAGAACACATGACACTGCAGTAGGAGACATTTCTATTCTGAAGAATGTAACAAATATCAAGCACTGGAAGTTGAAAGTCTTTTTTATCAAAAAAAGTGTTCATTCAAACACTTTTAGATTTATTCAAACACTTTTTTATCTATTATTTTCATCCTATTTCAGCACAAGGCTATTTTAGCCATCATGCCAAACATTGCATAGTCACCACTGCAATACATACAGCTCAGATTATTAGGGGAAGAACTCTTTAACATCTTGTTTATTTTGACAAAAAAAGCATAAACGTACCATAATATGACCATAATATGGTCATATATGCCATATGCAAAGAACAGAACTGCAAGGCCTCCTATTCTATGGTCACCTGAAGGTATACTACTAGATTTTATTATGAGACTTGAGATATTTTGCACATTTGGGAGGAAAAAAATCGGTTTCCCTAAACTAAGTAGGACTTTTAAGAAACAGCTGCACATCAAATTTGTAATCAATGATCTGCCACACAGGGGGAGGGTGCAGCAGACTTGGAGCTGCCCTCAAAGCCTCACTACATTACAAAGGGTCCATGTGAAACCACTGACATTAAAACCAAAAAGAAAAGCCAGCTTGCTCAGATGGTATTTAGCATGTCTCCAAAAATCTGCTGCTCTTTACAAGTTCCTGTTTCTGAGATTATCAGCTGTATGTTAGGTTCCTGTGATCCATGGTGCTGTCAGTAACCTGCCCATTTCATGATACACAATTTATTCAGCCAGGATACAGTCTAGTGTAGATCCTAAATGTTAATATTTAAGTTTATACTGTACATAAACACAAATACATATAAATTTTTTAAACAAGCATAAACAAAACTTACTTGCAAGCTTCTGAAAACACTCTTTAAAATCCACTTATCTGCACAATGTATACAATACATTTATATACATATGACTGCATTTCTAGTCTTTCAAAAGTCAATTTATGAAAAACATATGCACATACATACAAATACACACACAACTAAACAAACAGCCTGCATAGCCTGTAGGAAACTTCCTTTTAAAATGCTATTGCAGCTAGTCTTTCAAACCTAGGCTTTACTGACAGCTCTAAGCAGTTTAAGACACAGAAGTGAATTTGAGACTATAGACTCTGAAGACACTTCTACTGAATAAAAGATTTTAATGAAAAATCTTTAACAGAAGTTCACTGTGTTAACTGCTATGCTCTATTAATAAGACTGAATTGTGTTTCATTTCCATTCACATCTATCAGATGCTATGATGGATTGAACATCTATACCAAGGGACCATTTTATCAGGAAAAGTCACTGATGACAACTATCAACCCACAAAACTCTGCCTTTAAAATCCTGTTAATAATCACCAGCAATTTTCAAGGCCCAATGATTCATACTAAAACCTGGTACTGGGAAGTGAAAGACAAAGCTAAGCAGATAACCAGCAATACTGGGCTCTAATCTGTCTGTAAGGTTGATACATGCTGCTTGCTGGGTACAGCAGCACTTCCATTCTGCTTTTTTGAAGGGCATTAGCTCAGAGGAGACAGTGGCACCTTGCCCCTTCTTGTAATGCTGCACTTAACCTGCAACATTGCCACCAGCAAATCCACCTTCAAGTCTCAAGATCTGAAAAGTTCATTCACTACACACCAGTGATAACAGAACACTGAGTGTTTCTAAGGCAAGGTGTTCAGTCACACAGGAGTTCTTTTGATGCCTCAGAACTAAATGATGCTGATGTCAGTAAGCAAAGCATAAAAACTATACATATGGTGCAGCTGGCAGTGTTATGGTGTTCACTTGAACATGAGGCTGTTGTTAACTATCAAAAAAATTGAAACAGCATTTATATTATTTATTGTCCACATATGATTTTGTCCTTGTAAATAGAATCCATCTGTTTCAAACTTTTGACTGCTGTGAGATGGGAAAACAGTAAGCAACTAAAGCAACTTTCCAACATGATAAAAATAAATACAAAGAAATTAGATGTAACATCACATTTTATTTCTTAATATATAAAAAGATAAAAGAGAATCAAGCAAAAAAAGCTCAGGTTGAATAATCATTGAAACAGAAATAAATAATTATCATTATTGTCCTCAATCTTTACAAGATAACCCTGTTAATTAAAAAATAAAGCCAAAACCCCCAACATTATCCATTTGTAAGCAGCTCCAATTACCAATGATGATAGAAAAGCTTTCATTTCTTTCATTTTTTCTCAGGTAAGTTACTTTTAAGATTCTCATTCATCATCAAAACACTGAATTTCAGTTGTATGCACAGCAAAAACACTGGTCTTTTTTATCAAATGTTAAGGAGAAGGTTGAAATTAGCATTAGGTTTTGGTAAAACCTTACTGTTCCAAGTTAAGACTGTCACAACAAAATAGTCTAGGTTCTGAGTTTATGCACTGTAAAGATGGTCTTCCATATGACAGTACAAACACATTAAAAAGAGATACAAGATCAGAACTATAATATTGCCAACTCCGAATCTATCTTATAATTCAAAAATCATCCAAAAAGAATACTTTAACTATACTACGAGAAACAACTAATGAACTGGAAAAAAAAAAAGATGTTTGTAATGCAGATCATATCCTAGTAGGCACAACTTTAATTTTTTCTTTTTTGCTATTTGCATCAGAATTTTACTGTGTCTAAAACACATGTGAAGAAAACAAGGTAGTGGTGCTCAGCAAGTACTGATGCTGCAGGAAACAACCTAAGAACTCATTACTGACTGCAGTTCTGACAACAGCCTGATTTTGTGTGGGAAGAAGGGCAAGAGGAAATACAAAAATGTGCATTTTTCCACCAAGGAACTACACGCAGGACTTCAGGAAAGGGGAGCCATCTCTTGTGTTAGCCTGAATGATGAGAATCAGCAGTTCTTGTTTGCTGTGCTGATACAGCATAGAACTCTTTAGTCTTGTTGTTTATAAAAGAAAGAAAACAACACGTTACCACTTACAAATTTTAAAAGTCTTAACAATTAACATGTAATAAAAATGGTTTTTTAGGAAATAACAAGCTGAACAGTTGGTTGATCGGTTCTCACCAGAAAGATGCTGACATAAAATGGACTATAGAAAGTAAGCTTTATTCAGTTGGTAACAGAAGTTCATGTTATTTTCAAACTGCTCTCTTCGTAAGAAAGTCAAAGATTAAATCTTTCACCCTATACAGACACTTTAAAATGTTTAACAATGCTATGTATTTCAAGAACATGAGAAGCAAACAAACCATCATACCAGTTATGAACTCAAAATAGTTTCTGAAAACCTGTCACAAACCCAAAGGTTGCTTATAATTACTGTAAGACAAGCCTAATGAGCTATCTGTAGAGAAATAGGAAGACTGAGGCAATTTGGGTCAGTTGACACAACTCCTTCACACCTGAATCAGGCTCAGCAGTACATGAGACAGGATGCACACTGACCTATTGAGCTTTTAAGTCAGTACTTGGATCTGCATTTGTCTGCTGTGAATCTTTGCTGGAAACGAACAAAATATATTCCCAAAGAAAGCCCTCTGAATGCCCTTCAGTGCACTTGACCACTCCTCTGCTATCATATTTATTACATTTTTCACCTTCACAGAAGCTGTAAGGCCTGGTTTCATCCTTTATCAGCTGAAGGAATATTGGGCCTTTGAGGCTTACTCTACTAGACAGCAACTTCAGCAAAATTAATTCTACCTCAGCAGAAATATGGATGTGGAAATGTTCTAACATTGAGCAGCAAGGATTCAGGGTAGACATGAGGCCTGCATGCTGAAAGAAGTCTCTGGAGAGAAAATGTAGAAGTATTGACAAGCTGACTCCCTTGGCTATCATGATAAAAAAATGAGTATCCCTCTAAGAAAATGAGATAACCTCTGGCAACATTAAGAATCACAAGTTGCCTTACAGCTGCCAAGCCACCAGGAAGGGTGTTAGACACAGTCAGAATGCATTTTAAAATTACTTTATTTTCTAAATACATTTTGGGTTAGCATTTGGTTTGAAACTCTTCGAGCAGTGTCAGTTCTCAGTGCACAAGGCCTCCCAGCCAGATCTGCACAACTCCTTGGCTGAAGAGAGATGTTTGCAAGTCCCTCATGCAGACAATCCAATTCAACTTTCCAGATGCAAACTAAGCAACAGTGTTTCCAGGAAGAATTTCAAAATACCATGTAAAAATAAAATTTGCCCAGAGGTCTCTCTCCATGAATCTAATCAAATCTAATTCAACAGGCAAGCATCTGAACAACATCCAAAGATACACCACACAAAAGCAAACACAGATATTTTCATCTTTGTTTCATCATCATATTTCATCACTTACTGGAACTGACCAAAACACACTAAGGCAAACAACCATTAACTAAAATGCAATAACTGAACATATTTTCATAGCTGACACAACACCATATCTGTTCATCTTCATTAAAATATTTGTGCTTTTTTGAAACCTCTCAATTATATCTCTAAACATTACCTTTTCATGAATTTCTTGTGTAGACTGAGCATCACAAAATGCCACTGTGGCTACATCCTTCAGAATAGGCATTTCTACTGTACAATCCCTGCCATCCAGCAACGCTACCAAGGGGCGTGGGTGCATGGGCCCATTCATGATCGGAGGTCGAATGCCTGTGAAGAAACAGAGAAGATTTGTTACTCAGGCCATGAAAATGTAACAAAAACTCTAGGTTATAGCTAGTCTAATTTATTCTGATGGCAGAAAAAGATTTCAAGGACCAAATGTAGTAAAACAAAGAAGTTTACAGTCAGCAATCAACCAAACACTGAAGACCTCAGAAAAAAGTGTCATGGTGGTTCAGGAAGATGAAACAATGAATAAAACCACTAAGGGAACAGTGCATTTGTTTTACATCCTTGCTATTAAGAAGTGTCAGTGCAACCTTATTCAAGGTTTATACTTTGATTGGATTCCACACCTTTGTGAGCTCTAGACAGAGTGAGAAATACCCTGTCCAGACTTGTAAGAGTAAAGCTCATGGAGTATCATAAGCAGCTCAGCTGAGGATTTGAGTATTCAATTTATATATATGATTATGATCTGCTAAAATTTAACTGAAAATGCAGCCTGCAAGAACAAAATTTTGAGTTTACTGAAGATATGCTGTGCAAGTAAGTGTACAAGCTGACTGCTGATCTACTTAGGTCTGCTCAGACTTAAAAGTTTTACAAAACAGTTCTGTAGAGCTTAGTCAAACACACATCATAATCTGCCACTGAAAGCTCTTCCAAAATATGAACAAAATGTCCCTCCCTGAATCAACATCATGCCTGGAACACCATGGAGCGACAAAGAAAAACACAGTAAATATCTGGGGCAAGAAAAATCAGTTGAGAGTGCAGACTTCATTTATATCCTCTTTATGGAGTCTTAAAATGTAAAGTAATCCTTGTAACAAGACACTTAGAGAGCATCTTTCTAACAGTATAGATGCTATAAATATACAAAAGTACTCAAGGGAATAATATTAAACCATTACATTTACACAAAAGTAGCTAAGCGTGGGTGGAAAAAAAGGGACTTCCTGAAGAGATAAGGAAAAGGAAAAACAAGCATAAAGTACATGGTATTTTTTCCCTTCTTTAAAAAAAGTAGTTTTAAACACTGCAAAGTGAAGCAGGCTAGATTTCTTGTATGTAGATTTCCGTAACAGATTTTTTTGCAATGTGAACTTAAAAACATTGCTTTCTGCTTGACAATACAAGTTAATCCAATACTAACACAACAGACAAAGGTTCTCCAGCTACCTTCTACAAGCAATCCCTGCATCTTAAGTCCCAGCCTGTGTCAAAAAGCAAGCCCTGAAAGACTCATTTGCATTTTAGTGCATAGAAAATTAGTACAGCTGTACAAGGTACCTGGTGAAGAAAAAAAACTTCTGAGAAAAAAAAAAAGGTTTTCAGAAGTCAGCAGAAGCAGCATGCTGCCTCCCCACCAGGGACCAAGCTCAGGTTTGGGGCTGAAGGAGCACATCTAAGAAGAGAGTTACTCAACTGTCCAGCCTGCACCCATAGATTCCACATCTGCCCTTGACCAAGTCAGGATGACAGGCCAGCCCTTCAACATTCTGGCACTCAAGTTCTTTAAATACTGAAACAGAGGAAGGGCCACTACATTGGGTTCTTTTCTGTTCTCCCACTGTCTACCAACAACTTATGATCCAATGGGCTGACTCTGAGGTGCCCTCCCCACAGCAGACAGGCAGTCAGATGTGAAAACCATGCACTGCTTTTTCATGGGCACAACAGCCATGAGAACTGTTCTCTCTTGTAAAACCAGAAATTCCTAACCTCTACTGCAACTGACATGCATAGAAGTATTTCTGGTACAGAGATTCTTGCAATAATATCCAGCAATCACAACTAAGTGGAAGCCTTTTTAATACAATTTTTTTAAATCTTGCATCTTGGTAACTTACCCTTGCTACCAGAAATGGCCATATAACCTTCACACAATCATTTTTAGAAAATAAATCACAAACTAATAATGTGGTGAAGAATACAATACACACTGTAAAGCTACACAGTTATCCAGAGAATAATTACTATCATTTCATGGAAATTCATTAGAAAAACCCACGTGAAATTTACTTAGAAACACCCTAAAAAATAAAGCATGTTCATGTTCCTTTCAAACTAGTATATATAATGGCATTAATAAAACATAATTGCCTCAAAACAAGTCTAGAAATAACATGGCAAGTCTCATTCATGTTGCATAGAATAACTGTGCTCATTTTAAAACTGAAATGTTATGGTCATCGTCTTAACTGTCACTCCAGCTAAACCAGGATTTCAACACCAAGTTTGAATGCTAGCAAAAAGGAAATTAAAAAAGGAAACAGAACTATGATGCTAGAGTTGGTGAAGGTCAACGGGGAAAAATATAGCATGATTCCCTTAGAGCTACAACTGAAGCACCTCTGGAATATATTTGCTTTTCTGTTGACAAACAGGTAACAGAGTATGACATCATAAACTGTCACTTTTAAGACACTTTTCTGACAAGAGCTATCTCAGGAAATCTTTAAATATAATATCACAAAACTCAAACCTTAAAAATAATGTTTTTTTATCTAAAATACATAGAGGCGTGGTCTGATTTCCCCCTCACACCAGAATATCTACTGATTTCAACCAAGTTATTTCTGTCTAATGTTGATGCTAAGTGGCATGCTAGAGCCCCCAAAGCATAGAAACAAAAGTCAGAAAAATAACTAGAAGGAGATACCCTCCTCAAGAGAATCTCAGACTTTGTTAAGAGTCCCCAGAACTAAAACACATCCAGTGACCTTGACCACAAAAACAAAAATCCTTTCTGAACTTCAGCACAGACTTCCTGTTGCACAATCTTTCTGCCTAAATACCATAGCACAATCACAGACAATAACTCAACACTTAAGTAAACTTACAGTAACCTAATCACAGGGGCAGTCACTATTTAAAGTCTGCATTTGGAAAGACACAGTTTCATTATGAATCAGAATCCTTTGAACAAAAAACTTACTTCTTCCACCATTTAGATATGTTCTGCCTGTTTGTTATCTGGAAATGTCATACTGCAGCATGTGTTTGGCTTTGTAGCAGACCCTCAGAGAGGCAGGATAAAGCAATGTGCATTTAAGAGCAGTGTTTTCCACTTATTTAACAGTAAAACAGGCAACTTGGTGCCAGAGAGGAATAGCCATAAACTGGTAAAAAATGACATTCAAGTCCACAAATGTGAAACTAATTAAAAAAAAAAAAATAATTTCACTTAGATGGCTTATTTAAGTATATGGTATAGCATTTCACATAACACAGATAAAGCAAATTATACCATCCACCCCCACATCCTAGAACTTTTATTATGGGAAAACAATCTCAGTTTATCCTAACTTGAGGTGTTCAGGAACCCCTACCAACCTGACATTTCTTAATCTGAGCTTGATTTCCAGGGTCATGAATTCGATTTCTCAATGCTTTACAATCTTCAGTATTCTGAGGCAAAATAGCAGCCTGTCATTCCATCCTCATTTCCATGTCTTTAATTTTTCTTGCAGCCTCCTGTAATCTTGAACCAAAGCTTTTAAACTTCTTATCCACTGCAACCTCTGTAGCCTGGATGGCGTTCAAATTTTTACTAAAAATTAAACACAAAAAATACATTAAAACAACATTAAGGGTCTGACTCATGCTCACAGAAGCCAGGAAATTCAAAGTTAAAGCTTCTCACTGCATCTGTACCCTTCCCCCTTTCCCTGCTGGCTTCCCACCACTCCTGCTGTGCTGCCACCAGCCATTAACACATCAGGGGAACCAGGGGACTGTTCAGACAGACACCCAGCACCTTGCACAGGACAGCAGGTGTACTGTAAGCAGACATCTCTGAACAGTCAGCACCACTCATGCAATAAATATTTTGCCTACGTAAGCAGGAATCTGAGGAGTGTGTGTGACCCCAAATAGGACCCATCCTGGAGAGCCAAGCACTCCAGTGAGCACTGAAGACAGTGTGAGAAGCCTTAACTCTGACCTTCCTGGTTATGCTAGGTGTAAGTCAGGCCCTTAAGGTTATCTAAATGTATTTAAGAAAAAAAACAAAACTTCCCCAAAAGCGCTAATCCAGCTACTGGTTTGGGATTTTTTGCTCCCCCACTGTCCATCCATTGGGTCTGTTCCCCCTGTATGGTGGTGAAGCTCCTGCCCCAGTAACAGCTACAGAGCCAGGGACTGATGGAACTTTTTTTAAAAGAATACCAGGTATAAATGTGCAAGGACAGACAGGGCAGGTGCCTGTATATAGCAGCTATTCACCACACAGCTAACAGAGGAGTGCCTTTTCACAGCTGCAGTCTGGCCTAGCTGCTCTTAGAAAACAATTCAGAAAGCCATATTCTGGTTCAGTTTTTAGGGAAGAAAAAAAAAAAATAAATCTTAGAAACTTAAAGAGCAGCTTTCAGCTGCAGAACCAACAGGAGGCCAGCCCCATGCACAGGCATTTCAAGTGATTGTGACACTTTCAAACCAGAGGATTAATGAATTTATCATTCTGCTTCATAACCAAAACTTGAAGACAACTCTTAAATTATTACCTCCACATCTCTGGCAGCATGGGGACTTACAAATTACCAGACTGACCTTAACATAAGGCGTACTTTTTTGAACTTGAAAGAAAAAAAAGATCTCCCTAGTTTCCTCCCTGCTCCCCAATCTACCTGCACCTCCTGTCACTCCTGAAACAAAGGTGCACCTTTGGGTGCCTCAGTAGGGGGGGGGGTGGGAATTGAAGCCAGTACTATTCTACATACTCAGAACTGCAGGATAAGAAAGCTCTCCCTGACACACTTTAGGCTGCTATAATTTATTTTAAACTTTTCATAGAACAAGCTTTTATGTTACAAACTGACAGTAACTTAAGGTGAACACACTGCACAAATAGAGAGCTCAAAGCAGGCTGTCACCATTTGCTGGCATTAGGAAACATACCAAATACAACCAGGTAAGATATTAATCATGATAAAAACTTAAATTGGTATGTTTTTCCTGCCACTGATTAATATAACATCATTCAGATCAGGAGTCTCTCAAGTAAGGCATACATGTTAAAAGTAAAGGACATTGTCAGGTTTGTAGGCCCAAAATTTGACCTACCTTTCATTTTCTTAAATCTGTTTGCAAACTCCATGTAATTCTTTAAATGTGTTTTTCTTTTTTCAAAACAAACGCTTCAATTCTTTTTTCTGAAAAACACATCAATGCCAGAAAGCACAACACTTATCAGTAACCCTACAAGGAGCAAACCAAAGACGCACATGAACTGGAGCAGGGCAGCACTGCAACCGAGTTTTCATTTTCACATTTCCAGGGATTCTTACAGGTGCAAAGAATTAAATAAGCAACAAAACTCCCTTGACAATGTCCTTTTAAGAGTATTCGTCCTGCAAAATTTCTTTGTAATCATAGGGATTTAAGTTTTTAACTAAATGTGAACTACTGAAAAATCAGTATTTACAAAGACCCAACAATCGCAGGTTGACCATTCACCTCATTTACAATCAAGAAATGCAACACGAGACCAATCCCCTGTGGCATTTACCTTTAATTTATGTTCTTACCTAGGCTGTAGATTTGATCAGAGCTGTCAATTATTTACCACATGCTCTCTCAAAAAAAATTTGTTTTTCTTAAAAGTAGATGGTAATAGTAATTCAAGTAAAGACTGAGTTGTCATAACAAACAAAAACTATCCCTCCCATAACATGAACACAGAGGCTGTTATGAATCAGATTTGCCAAACTGCACTGCTAGAATTCCTAGAAATGCCTTGCTTGAAGAACATATTTTAAGGTTCCCAACACATCACACATTTTTAAATTTTGGACTTGTTTTGGTAGTCTCATGGTTTTGGGCACCACGACCTCAAGTGACATTTAGATTCAAGGCAGAGCAAAACTCTAAAAGCAATCAAGTAGAAATAAACTTTAAAGTACAATGTAGGTACACAGGTCAGTAAAAAAGATGCAAGGAAAAAACAAAGCTTACCAACCTCCAGCATTTTGATATTCAGCATATTTAGGTGCTGAATATGCAACACAAAAATCTCCTGATTCCACCAGAATCAGAGCCAACCCCTTTTGTCACCACTTTTGGTATGACCAGGATGCAAATCTCCCACGATTTGGGATGTGGGATTGGGAGAGGCAGAGAGGAGAACATTTTAAAATAAACATCAACAAGGGGCATATAAAAAAAGATGAGAGCTACACTCAGAAGCCTGATGTACTTAGCAGATTAAATTTAATTCTTTTCTTTTCTCATTCAATGTTTTTAACTACGCTCCCTGAGATTTTAGTAACATGCTACAAGTTATATTGAAATCCCAAATTCACCTGCAAAGGAATCAGATCTGGACTTCATGATATGCATACAAGAGAAAACTAAGCATAAGCTTCCCTTAAAGTCTATGTGCATTATCTATGGAAGTCCACAGGGCTCAGAGGTTAAAGCTGAACTTTACTGGAAGAGCACAGCTGATGAATACTATTGTACTCTATGCTTTTTATTTACCCGGACTTAGTAAAAACAAGTCATGTTCCTTCTTTTCCTTTTCATTTGCAAGAGACCAAGAAAAATAGAAGTAGTTTCCGGCACTGTGTTGACCCAATGATGTGCAAAGCAGTCACACCCACTTATATCCTCTTGCAAAGACTGAAATACATCCAGTCACTCTCCAGGACATTCACAGCTCATTCCCATACACAAAGTCTATAACCACAACCACAAATACATCATCCATCCAGTTCCGTGGCACTCAGATTTAGGTGTACATCACATCCTTAATGTACCACCTGTGAGAACAGGAGTGGGCATCTAAGAATTGCTGCAACATACAATACAAAGGCCTGAACATGGAGTATTTTGAGGCAACCATCTTACTTAATTTTCCCTTCCAGTGCAATTGAAAAAAAAATAAGCCAGTGATTTCTATTTAGAAAATCACACATTTCCTTGCTGGAATCTGAGACTCATAATTCCACATTATTTCTCCATGTTCACATAGCAACTAAACAGATTCTCAGATACTGATCTGATAACTGTGACAATATGGGTTTCTATTCTGTTTTCAACTAGTGATCCCTAACCAGTCTTTTTTAAACATCTCATAATTTTGCTGTATATTGTCTAACATCTGTCACTACGCACACAAAATCCTAAATGCTTGTCTTGGTACAAAAAACAAAGGTCCCATGAGGCACATACCGAAAGCTGATGATCAGAACGAAAGTTCTGTTAAGGGGAAACAAAATCATCTGGCAACATTTTCTATTGCTACACATGCACTTCAAACATAAACATGAAAACTGCAACTATTTCACATCTGTCAAAAAATTACTCAAATTACAAATTTGGAGCATGCTAAACAGATATGACTACTATTAACTAATACGTTTCAAAATAAGACTGAAAATAATATGAATCACATCTATTTCATGTCAAATGAACAAGCAGTAATTGTGTAATGCATTTCTGTAAAATGTTTTTTCTATCATCCTTTGAAAAGTAAACCGAATTACAATATCCAATAACAATTATATCAAGTAATAAAATAAGTATCAACAATAAAAATACACAAACCCCCTCCCACAAACACTGCTTTCAAGTAACAGATACATGAAAGCTAACTCCCAAGAAAGCCAAAGTATTTTAAGAGACTGATCTTTCTCTGCATACACAGCTTCTCAGGGCCTGTCCACAGTAAAAAGTTCCCAGTTTCAAGTATTTTAAGATTTATTAAGTAATAAGGAAAGGGAGGGGGAAATACATAAATCAGCAATGGTGGTGCTGCCCTAGCTGAGCACATTCCCATTAATCCCAGCTTCAGAAAAATTCCAACTAAGCCTGCCAACTTTTGTTACTTATCCCACAAGTTTTATGGTGCCTGATAACCAACAGGAACCACTGCAGTGAAGCTCAGGACAGTACCTACAAATTAAGAATCAAAGAACTTGGGAATTACGACACTCCAGCAGCCCTGTTTGCCCATAACTACCTATGGACATTGATTTCCCAGTTCCTGATGGAGCAATGGCTCTAACATGCACAGTTTAGTGCATGAATCCAGCCAACACCAGAGGCATTCCCACAACACCCCGTGTGCTGGGTATACATTAGGATATACATCCACTGCTGTCTTCCCCCAGGACAGCGACCATGGAGTAGAATGATAATGGCAACCAGGGTGGAACCCACCTTAACACACACCCAAACACTTTTTTTTAAAATACAGCAGCTTGTATTTCAGCCCTTAAACTTTATAGGCTGGTGGGTGTGACTTTAAGGAAAAAAAAAAAAAAAAAAGCAGAAAACCCCTGCTGACAGGAACTGGAAAAACAATCTGCTTTAACATTGTAATAGGAGCAGAATGATGAACTCCCTGAGCCATTCCAGTAACAATACAGATGATGCCAAGACTTACTAAAACATTTTCCACGGAAGAAGCAGTCCTGAAGATCCTGAGGACAATACGTAGAATACAGAACACAAGTCTAGGACAGGCTGGTGAAACAGGGCCACAATGCCATTTGAAGTGAAATACATCAGTGGCTTTTTAACCCAAGTATTCAACATAAAGAAGCATACAAGCATTACTTTTTCTTTTTAAAATCATATTATTGGAACCATGGCTATGATATTGATAAAAGCTGAGCAGCCACAGAAAAGGGATGACACTTGGTTTCCTGTAAAATACTATATTTGAACAAGGAAAAAAAAAGAAGTATTTTTCTCTCCTCTAATAATGTTTCTTATCCAGCAAGTTATTTTATTTCAGAAAGTTTGGAAGTTTTTTTGGGTTTTTTTTACCTTGTTTTAACCCCTTGCCTGAGTGGTTAGAATGCTTTGAGAAAAAAAATACCATTTTTAAGCATTGTCAATACAAACGCTTTACAGTATAAATTTCACATTATGTTTTAAAGACACTGCCAAGGATTTATTCCAGAACATAATTTCTGAGTGGAGCTGGTACTAATGGTTACTCTCTGTGGTTCTGTTCTCCTCTTTTTAGATGTTGTACAGGATGCTTTTTCAGAGAAAGAAACCCAATAACCCCAGCCAACATCAAAGGCCTCCTTTATTCTGATCCCAAACATTGAAAGCCATTTCTCCAACAGCACACCTGTACTTTGACCAAGAACGTTAAACTGCTACCTGAGGCACTCCTTATTTTTGTTATCAAAAAGTCTGAGGATACATAAGTGTGGGGCCTTGGATAATCAAATCAGTTTCACCACCTTGAATTTTTTTGAGGTCAGCACAACACACTCGAATGACACTAAAAATAACAGTATGGAAGCATTTTACATACTGAACACTGACCTCTGCATTTTCTCTATAGCTTGTAAATTATTTTTTTTAATTATTTTGGAAAAGTACCTATTGTGATTCACCATTCTCAGCTGAATATCACAGTGCTAAGTGGGTCAGCAACATTTAGGGTGGAAAAAAAGAAAAGACTATTATAACTCTCTTGTTTAGAGATGGGAAGGAGGGAGAAGAGTAAGAAAGTTCCAAGATACAGAGCTAAGACACTTTTTAAAACCACATACACACACACACACATATATATATATATATCCCAGACTTTTACAACTAGTGTTTTAAAAGAGCCAGTCCAACACACGATTAAGGTTTCTGGTAAATGAGGATAATAAACTCCCTTTTAAGTTACACTCCACTGTGTTCTTCCAAAAATCAAAGCAACTCTGACCAACGCTTATCCAGTGCAAAGGGCTCCTTAAAGATCTTTTTCCTCTCTCCCTTTTCAGTTCCTCCCACAGCCACTGACCTCTGGTGTTCTCTGTCAATACTAAGAAAACAGTTGATGATTACAAGCTAGTAAAAAACAGTTCTTTTGTAAAAAAATGAGAAAATGAGAACCTCACAGTCCTGCACCTCCCATCCAGGGCCCTCTGCAAGCAAACCAAGCTTAAATAAACAGCATTTTCTGTAAAGATGTTCATTTTCAAGGTAACCAAACAGGATGTATAAAAAAAATGACAAGCTCACTGAGAATGGGCCAATAAAAACAGACAATGTGCCAAATAAAACAGGCAGTTGAAGGCAAAAGCTAAGTTTATATTATTATTATGTTACATTTAATCATAATGTAAGAAAACTGTATGATGTTAGAGAGCTGTTCTACTGAGCTTTTCTTCAAGTAGTTTTGAGCTTCAGCTACAAAGGCTGTGGTCCCAGTATCACAGCTAAAGCTCTACTGAAAAACAGAGTTATAATCAGGAGTTATTCCCATGACTTGATGAGTGAAGCAAAATACCTCTTCCTACATATAGCACATACTAAATGGGTTTAGAGCAGGCTTTTGAACACTAAGTTGTTTCCACTGAAATGGTGCAAAGTCAGAAGTGTTTAAAAATGACTCATATTTGCATTTTTCACTATGATTTACAATGTTTCTTTTAGCTCTGGAGTTTAACAATTTTTAACTTGAAAAAGGTCTGTTCACATCCATTACACTGCTGTGTCCTTAGGAAGTCTACACCACTACAATACATTATGAAACAATTCTTAATTCAAGTTAATACTACTGATTCCAGGCTTCCCACCTGTATTTTCATCAGAAATGTTTCCCAAGTTTTGTATGCTAGTGATTACAAGACTACCTTGCAGCAAGCTGAAACATATAAATTTCTTAACAAAATACCATTAAGTCACTTTCTACTAATGACCTTGCAGACAATTAATTCTATTGTTTTCTGACTTCATACAATGCCTCCATGACTATGCCAATGATCTCACAGAAGGCAAGTGACTTGCAAAATCAATGGAGTTACTGAAAATTGCATAATCAGAACTAACAAGTTGTCAGTGCTGGAGGACATGAATCATGACAACAATCACAGAATAGTTTGGGTTGGAAGGGACCTTAAGCACTATCCAGTTCCAACCCTCTTGCATGAGCAGGGACATATCCCACTAGACCAGGATGATCCAAGCCCCATCCAACCTGACCTGAACACTTCCAGGCATGGGGTATCCACAGCTTCCTGGGCAACCTGTGTCAGTGCCTCACCACTCCCATGTGAAAGTTTCTTCTTAAAATCTAATGTAAACCTACCTTCTTCCAATTTAAAACCATTATCCCTTGTCCTATTACTCCATGATCTGGTGACAAGTCCCTCCCCAGGTTTCCCACAGCCCCCTTAAGAGACTGGAAAGCCACGATAAGGTCCTACCAGAGCCTTCTCTTGTCCAGACTGAACAACCCTAACTCTTGTCAGCCTGTCTTCACACAAGTGCTCCAGTCCTCTTACATCTGCATGGCTCTCTCCCCTGAACTAGCTCCATGTCCTTCCTGTGTTGGGGCTCCAGAACTGGACACAGTACTCCAGACAGGGTCTCACAAGACCAGTGTAAAGGGGCAGAATCACCTCCCTCGACCTGCTGATCACACTTCATGCAGCCCAGGATGTGGTTGGCTTTTTGCGCTGCAGGCTCACACTGAGCTTCTCATCAACTAAAAGCCCCTCCAGGGATGCTCTTAACCCTTCCTCTACCCAGCCTGTTTTTATGCTTGGGATTGCCCTGACCCCATTCAGAATGGGAATTAAGTTAATTAATTGTGTTCTGTAGTCTGTCCAACCCTCCCCACCCCCCAGAGTTTGGTTCTCACTGCTGCTTTTCCTGGACAAGAAGTGTCATTAGGTACTTCAGGGAAGCAGGGGGAGAGAAAAACAAACAAACTCCTTATTTTACAACAGCCACAGAGTGCATCTTTTCTCCAGTTACTCTGACAAGTAGATGAAGATGATAGAAGGGTGGGACCCATTTGTTTTTCACTCTTCTCTGGTAACAGGGGAAGGGGAGGGAGGAGAATTGGTTTTATTTTGTGCATTTGATGAGATCCTGTCACACAGGAAGCAGCACAGCCTCACTTCTTTTCACAGCTGTGTCACAGTTCATAAAAATCTGATCTGTTAACTGCTGAAAGACAAAAAGGCCTCATCTTCTGTACTAAACCCTCTTTCTTAACCTTAAAGAAAATCACTTGGAACTAACTAGAAGAAAACTCCAAACTGTCTCAGTAGCAGTGTTTGCAATGAAGCAAACTATTCCTTTTCCCACTTAAATTATTTTAAGAAACTATTAAATGTGAAAATGTGGGATTTACGGCTATAGAGGTTTGTTTGTTTTGTTTTCTGACTATTTTTCTTAACTGTCCAGAGACAATGAGCCATATGGCTGCTGAGTAATACCATGAAATTCATAAAACAAGACTAGTAACATAATGTATTCCTAATCTGCAGATCTGTAGTTCTTTTACTGAAATTTGTCAAACCCTGCATAGATTTATGTTTTTTAATTGAACTGCATGTATTTAACCTTGGCCTATTGGGTGTATTGCTGCACTGCTTTCTCTTCATTCTCAGATGAACTGTTTGTTTATTAAATATGTAAACCAGTTATAGGCAGTATCAATTGAATTTGCTTGCTTTGCATGCTCCCTATGAAATGGTTAGTGAAACTAAGTGTTTGAAGTCTGGAATGGGATGGAGAAGTATGAGCCAAAGTAAATTAATTCAAAACCCATTTTTATTCTGTATATCCAGTCTCTGTATAGCTCTTCAGACAACAGTCTGTAGCTATCAGAAATTAAAGTGAGATTAAATCTCATCCCAAAGAACTTCAAAGCAACTACACTGAAAGCAGACAGTCTGCACCTGTTTATAGCAGGTCCCAATTTAAATATTTAGTTATCTATACTTAAAATAGTATGTGAAACTGCTTTTGACTGTATTTCTATAAATGTGGAAAGTAAGAGGCTAACTACTGGTGACAATGAAGACATGTCCTAGTTCTACTTGTTCCCCACACAGCACTCACTGCATCACACCATCATGGCACCATGAATACTCCTACAGTAATTATCTTTTTGCCAGTGGCACAAGTTCACTTTTGCCAGCATTTAGGTATTTAAGAATCTGCAAACTCCACTAACTGAAGTCACCAAAAAAATCAATAAAAGCATTCCCTCACTTTTGCCAGTACTGATAAAAGCAACCTTGTAACCTTTACCAAGTGAAATCAAACATCTACAAGAAAACAGTACTCTTGAACATTAAAAAAAAATAAACATACACATTAATAAGAAGAGGAATGGAGTGGTGCAACTTTATGGTAATGAGAAGGGTTACATGCTTTCTGGGCTTAAACTAAGGCTTTGTTTCACTGATTCTGTCCAACCACATGTATAGAAATAATTTTTATACCAAGTACTTTCTTCTTAATACAGTGCACACGATGCAACAGTGCATTTGTTTCTTCCTCTTTAAAAAGAGTACATTTTACCCTCTAAGACAGAAGGAAAGATAATTTACATTGCATTGGAAAGCACACCAGCATTAATGATGGGGAATGATGAAGAACATAAATGGTTTCCATTTTCACATTCAAAAACAAGTACCTGCAAATTAATGCTAAAAGCAGCCAGCCTATAAAGCAGCCATGTTTCCATGCCAACTGATGACAGAAATACACATAATTCAACAAAAAAACCGAATAACCTACAAAATAAGAAATAAAAAGAAAGCAGAAATGCTGGAAATCCAGATCCTGACCATACCCAACTATTTTACTAGAGTAACAAAGAACACAACAAAGGCTGCAATTTCAGACATGAACAGTACACAGCTACCAGCACTTCCCCATTACAGTTCTTCTAAAAGCTGTCATTCCCTCTTCAACAAGAAAACACAGGATTCAGAACACCTCTATTAAGAAGGAGGGAACACTAGTACAACAGTAGCAATTCTTATGGAGGTTTCACAGTTGGTTGACACAAAAGCACAAGTTACTACTCAGTGCACATCCTTCATCAGATTTTTTTTTTCTTTATCTAAGAAAGTCTTGTTTTGCTCCTTATCCCTGAGTTGTACTGGGGTTCTGCAATCACTCAGCAGGGTGAGGCAGTCTGCTACTGGAGTGTTAGCTACTAAACCAAACGCATTAGGAATGGGCAGATACCCATCTGCACAGAAGCAGCTCACATGATGTGCACGTACATATCTGATGTCACTAACATGCTCTACATGCACGAGCAGCTGCAACTTCACAATTGTAAAAAGATGTCACCCCTTTCTGTAATGCAGAAAATACATAAGTTAGAAGTTCCTACATAAAACCCTGGCATATATGGCCCACACATATGTATGTGAATGTGGAAAAAACCTACTTATTTTAACCAAGCATAGAACAGATACAAGTGTTTGTGCTCATATTACCAAGTTTGTATTTCTGTGAACAGGCAGATTATGTGACAGTGGGCCTACACACTGAGCCAAAAAATGCCAAGTTTACATAAAATAATTTTTAGATTCATTTACTAGCTTGTCTCCATAGAGACCTTAGTGGATGAAAGGGAGCAATTATATGGCTTTGTCCTGACCTAACCAGAGAACAATAAAGAGTATGGGCTTCACCAGACTTTTTTCCTCTGTATATTCAGAATTCACGAAGAACCGACCTGTTAGATGTGACAGTTCCTTGCTGCCCTTCTAAACAAGCACCTATAGTAAAAAACCATACATCTTCTAAGAGAAGCTTTGCCATTTAAAAGCAAAAAATATATTCTGGTAGAAAAAAACTAAGATGAAAAGCTGAAGTTACTGAGATGATCTTTAACAAGAACAGTGTTTGTACTGCAGCTCAAGAAAACTGCAGAGCAAACAATTAGTATCTCTGAAATGCTTCGTGTTTCTGACTACTTTTCCCCAACCTTTACCTAAGGCTGGCTTATTGTTACTGGAGATTTTAGAGGCTGAAAAATGGTAATTCATCTTGGTGGAAAGGCCATGATTTCTAAAGAGTTCTTCAAGGATAAACTATTACTCTGAGGCGGTATACACTAAATTCCTGATTCCTGTTTCAGATCCTCAAAAAAAAAAAACAAAACAAACAAACAAACAAAAAAAAAAAACAAACCACAAGATGTAAGAAGTCTTGAGATATACTGAATATTCCTAATTGATAAAATATGTAAAGTCCACAATAACCTTTGCAGTATGTAAACTGTTTAGCAACTCTGACAGTACAAAGATATGAATTCTGACAGGGAAAAACATTTTAATAAATTCCTATCAACCTTTAATATCATAAAAATCATCCCTACTCAAAACAGCAGCAGCAACATAGCAGACAGTATCCACACACTCAGCTCCACACTTCCCTGGCAATTTATTCCTGCTGTTTTGGAAGGATCAGCAGTGCCAAAGCTGAGTAAGATAAAAGGTCAGTTCAGCTTCTCAGACCTTCATTGCTTTTCATCTATTGTCAGAGACTCCACTCTTCTACCAACACCTTTCCACTTTTTGAAGCTTCTGAAAGTTAGTTTTGTAATAGCTACATTGTTTCACTACCATGTACAAAATCATCTGTAGAGTGCATTTTTTTTTTCATACAGTACAGCCTTAGGCAAGATCCTACAGGTAACAGAGCAGATTTGATGCTATTTAAACATAAACAGGAGAACAATAATGAAATAATAAAAAAATTATCCTCAACAGAGCACTGGGAGGGCAAACAGCAACAATTTCATGTTCAGCAACACTTCTCACATAGCCTTGGCCAGCCCAGTCTGTTTACACAAATGGGAGAAAGAATGCTGCCCTGAACTTGCCCATTATCCCACAGAAAAGGTATTGTGGGAATGTTAACTTTCACCTGGCTGGCTTCCAGCTGTTGGCAGGAAAAAACACCCTTTTAAAATTTTCATAGACTGAAGAATACTCCACATTTTTCACATTTTCCAATATTCCAAGTTATGTATGAACGAGGTCCATATAAAATGGGTGTAAAAAGATGATCAAACTACTCTGCAAAAAGAACAAATCAAGGGGTCTCGCATCCAAACCAAACTGACAATATCATCTTTCATAAACCACGACAGCTTTTGAGAAAGCCAGAACGTTTCTAAAATAGCACAAACATTTGTAATGACTCTAAGAGCACTTACTGGACAATGTGAATAGGAACTACAAGAAGTGCCATCCCTATGTCAGCAGTGCTGCCTGATATTGAGATGCAGATCTAGCACCATGTGGCAAAGATGTCTTCTGAAGCCTGAATTCTGTTACACAACTGACAAGAGAGAAAAGCACCTTACTATGCATCTGATATCTCAATGAACCCCACAACAGAAACTGCAACACAGAAGAGAGCCAGGCACAGCAATTGTGTTGCCTGGAGAAGACCCCAAAAAACCAAGCAAGAATCCCTCTTTAGTTTTAAACAGAAGGCATTTTCTTGCATTTTCTTGCTCTTTCCCAGCTGGCATTTCAAGTAGCTGTCTTTACTTAACAGTAGTCATCCCGAAGTTTTTAATAATCATACAACGTGCAAACTGAAAGAAATTATCCCTTATAAACCTCTCTTCCAAAGTTCAACTGTTAAGTAAAAATAACTTGCAATCATGTCTCTGCTCCAAGGCTTTGTAACTCAGCAGGAGCAAGAGTACTCGGTGCTAGCACAACATCCCCACGTTTCAGTGCACAGCACATGGAGCTGCAGGACTTTCCTGGTTTGTTTCTGTGTGTGTCCTGTCAAGCTAATCAGTGAAATACAACTTCCCAAATCAAATACACAAGAGGGGGTTGAGTGGTTTTTTTTTTGTTTGGTTGGTTTGCTTTTGGTTTGGGTTTTTGGGGGGTTTGTGTTTTTTTGTTTGGTTTTTTTTTCCTGTTTAAAGAGGAAGGGCTCTAATGGTGGAAAGTACATTTTTTAATTCAAAAAAGGTAAGCCCTTCATCACAGCATAATGTTTTGCAGAGCAGTGTGTTCAGTAAAGCTGCAGGCTGTCTTTCCATTAAGTGCATTTACCTTAAATCTGTTTACCAGTGAAAGCACACCACCTCCCAGACCATTTCCCTGGGACAGAACAGAACGCAAACAAGATCTACCGAGGCCCTACTCAGAGCACCATCAGCAACAGAATTTAACTTAGTGCCACTTCCAACAGATCCCAGAGAACCCTCCTACCTCACTGAACACACGGTGGGATTAGGCACAGAAAAACAAAGTCAATTATCTCAGGCCACTCCGGAGGCTATTTGCAAGGAGGAGACAACCAAGATCATCTGGGCCATTCCACTGCCACTTAGGACACCTGGAAGCACTGCTGTCTTTGCCCCCTTCTCTCTTCTAATTCTGTCAATAATTAGACCAAGCTGGCTCTGAAAGTCACCACCCTGCACTTCACTTCAGAACTTAGCCAAGACTTTTAGTAATTAGAAACGGTGTAATTGTATAATTATAATAACGATTTTTTAAGAATATAAAAAGAGGACTTCGAGCTTAGGTCTCATGTAGGACGTTGCCTAACACAGGTTCTTCAGCAAAGCTCCTTTTAGGGAGAGGTACAACTCACTCACAACCTTGTATTTATGCCTCAGTATGCCTGTAAACAATTTTGCCCAATAAAATTGTTGCTAAGTACCACATTTTGACTTGGTTTCACTGATTCCTAAATACCTTAATGAAAATGTGAAACAAAGCTAGTTTACACTCACACAAGCTTGCACTAGCTTAACTAACTTAATTTAAAATTGCACTTAATTAAATGTGAGCAATTTCCCAGGTATCATATGGCTTATTCATGGCCTGCTTATTTCACTATGCGTTTTTGTGATCAAAGAAATCTTGAATGGAACAGACAAGGTTATTTACTATTTATAAAAATAATCACTTGTTAATGTTCTTTTTTGGAATTAGCCTTCTGAAATGAAAACTAATCTTCACTAATTCTCTTTGAAAATCTGAGAGATAATTAGATTATTTTTTAGGTCCTTTTTCTTCCAGCACAAAAAAATCCCATCTTGCCAATGCTCTTCAGGGCATTTCAACAGCTTCTAGACTCATATAAACTACACTTTGAAAAACTCATCTTTCCATAAGATAGTAGTCTAAAGACAGTAAAAAAACCCCAAACTTTATTTTCAACTTCTTAAGTGGTTTGATGTTTTTCTTTTACTCTTTGCAAGTACAAAAAGAAAAAATTCTATGTATTTGCAAACATATTTTTTCGATGTATTTTTTTAAAAACAAAGCTACAAAGCTCAGATTTAACAGGTTAATTTAAACAAAATTTAACAGGTTTAAAAACAACACCAGAGAGAAGATGTTAGCAAAGTTATAACAAACCCAAAATTATAATATTCACAGTATTTCAGGTTCTAAACTACCAACTCGAAGTAACACACTGTTTCCTACTTTCTTTATTTAGAGAATAAGATAATTACATCCATGATTTGGGAAGTCCTCATAATCCTAGTTCCTTCAACCAAGTGACAGAATTTGTTGCTCAACTATAAGGACTAAGCCAAACCAGTCTTTGACCAAAATTTTAGGAAAAGGGTTATCCTGTAGTAACTTTGGCTTAGTATACAGGATACAGCCAGGATCCTACGGATTTGTAAGCCCACTCCAATTTGCCTCAGTATCAACTGGAAACTCAGTAACTTAACATCCCATGGGATGAAAATCTGCTAGGAAAGGAAGAGTTGTGCCTGCAGCTTACTGTTCTCCAAATTCCTCCTCAAAATCCTTTTTTATTCCTTGCTCTGAGGAGGTGGTTCTCACTGCTGAATACATAATGCTAGATTTGAATTGTAGATGACTGCAGGGTGGTCATGAGATAAGTACCAAGTGTATTTGTAAGCCTCTGTATTTACAGTAAGAAGCAAAGTCGTCTGGATTCAAAGATTTAAAACATAAAACTTTTTGAACAAAGACATGGTATGGAAAGTCTCAAAGAGAGGACTGCCAAATACAAGCAACATATATAACCAAACCCAAAAGGCAATGTATTGTGAAACCCTTTCAAAATCATACAATACTATGGGAATTAAGTAAACTTACAACTCCCCTGCAATACTCTCGTCATAGCTAATTTGTGATTTCCTGTATGCTCAGTACTAACAGTACAATGGAGTCTCTATTGTGAGCCTCCTCCCACAAGCTTTTAAAAAATGCAAGACATTCTTTTATCTAGACTGGCGTGGCTAAAACATATCCAGCTCAAAAGAGATAAAAGGTTATTTTCTTAGATGTTGCTTTTCTTTGTAAAAATAAAAATTCAAGTCTGCTGTCTGCTTGTACTGAGTTCAAAGTTCACAAATGAGTAGTGCTTTGGTGGCTAAAATGCTGACCACAATCTCAAGTGGAACAGATGTAAGAAGCTGCTTTAGTTTTAGGATTGGAAAATATTCCACATTAAGAACTATTTACAAACTCAGTGTGCAATTCAAATAGGCTTTGATAGTCCAGCAGGGGCTGAAAAGCAATGAAAATTTGACAAAACCCAAGAAATTAACTTATTAATTAACTACATTATTAGTTATATTAACTACAACATATTATCAATATTAACTACAAATCTTGATTGAGGGTAAAGGCAGTATGTTCTTTAAATGCAAGTAACTGCTGTATAGATGTAGTGAAAATTGACATCACATTTTTTTGGTCATCTAAAATTCCAAAAGCTAATGCAAACAAACTAAAATGAACAACTTTCCACACCAAAGCCAGCAGGAGAAATGCAAGACAGTAATAATCCTGGCTCAAGGCAGTCTAGGAAAAAAGCACAACTAGCAGAGGTGGAGTTTCAGCAGGCAGAATTTGGTAAGGATGCAAAATAAAATTAAAATGCTGCAGTGGCTTTGGTCAGTATCAATGATGTCTTGGTCAATAGATATTATACTGATGTAGATAACAACTTAGCTAGCCAGTTCCAGTCAGCATGGGAACACACACATAAAACACTAAAATGCTGAAGATCTCTTCTCAGTAATGCTGATTATATGAATGGGAAAATCAACAACATGAGAAAGGTTGTGATACACACTAATGCTATTCAGTGAAGCACTAGACATGCATTAAGATGGTTGGTAGACCACAAATGCGAAAACACTCATTATCTGGTTGAAAATAAACAGTTTAACATATCTGGTACAACACATTAAAGAGAAAAAATATTTAAATATCAGTTTAAGAGTTTGGAGACTGGCTTGTGGTTATCTCTGCTAAACACTTTTGTCCTGCATGACTCTGCAAAGACTAAAGCTACACACTCAGCAAGAGACAAACTGGCTGCAACCATCTAATGAAATTTGACTCATCTGGGAATTTTGATGAACTACTCCACACCATGGTTTCTGCTAAGCCACACGTTTTCTTTATGGTATTGAATGTGCCATGCTGCAAATATGCAAGAAGCAACAGTAATTTTGAACAGTTAGGGTAAAAACAGAGGGCTCACTATGAAAACCCACCATCAGGTAAAAATCCCATAGAAGCAAATAGAAATTCTGCATTTATTAATTAAGAATACTGGGATCTGTGCTACTGGCAAGGACATTACTGCCTGACAGCCTCTTGCCGCACCTCTCACTGACTGTATGTATGACTAACAGCTGCCTGCGGCAGCACTCCCCTCCTGCAAATCCTCCTGCAGATCAGCCCCATCTGACTGGAGAGCACACATCCATGTGTAGAGCCTTTCTGGCTCATCCTCCCAACTTCTGACTCACCCAGAGGCTACGGTGACATTCTGCAGAGTGAAAAAAAAAAAAAAAAGTATGTGTAGTAGAAGATGACAAAAATACCCTCCAGTGCTGCTTCTCTCCTGGCGTTCTTCTGAGTTCTGACTCCCCAAAGTGTAGTGACCAAAAGTGATGCAGGACAGCACATGGGCTGTTCCTCTGCTTGGCTGGGTACAGGGCTTTATGGCACACAGTGTATGTTCCTATCATAAGAAAGGAATACAGTTCCATGGGAATGCAGCTGTACTAGATTTGCCGTTCCTGCTGTCATTACAAGGCAGCCATGGGCTAATTCCTACTGATCATGTTTGGAGTGTGGGAAAGAGGGACAATCCCCCACACCAGCAGCAGTCAGCCTGGCTTTCCAAGTCTCGGATGCGAGCAAAACAGAAAGCAGGACCACTCTCTTTTGCTGCCTCTAGGACTCAGCTTTATTAAACCACTTTCTGCTGTACCTGTGATTAGACTGTTGTGACTGTCCAGCGTGGCTGAGGGCCTCCATCTCTTTTGCACGAGAGCAGCCACATTTCAGTAAACCTGCATAACACTGAGCTGCCTGTTGTGGTTTCCCAAGTGCAGGCAGCTCTCGCTTCGGAAGGTCACGTGTCAACCCAGCACAGAAGGTGGCAAGAGCAATGATTGCTTTAAAAGGCAGCAAAACAGTGACACTCTTGTCATGTTCTGCATGGCAGTGTGAGAATTAATGCATGCTTCCAGCATACCCCGCTGGGATAGACTCTTATCACTGGGCGTGTCCATGTGTGACACACAAAGATGGAATCTATCAAAAAAATATTGGGGCTGTTCAGGAAGACCATTAGTGCACATCCAACAACAAGAAATTTGGACTACATGCAGGAATTTGGAATTGTGGCTCAAGTACAGAAAAAATATATTTTCTCTGCTTCCTCCCTTTTTGTGAATTGGCACCAGAGCTCTCCTACAAAGACTAAAAGGAGAAGAGGGGTAACGTGGTGAGTTCTGGCATACATACAGAGTCAGAGAGCGTGAACAACTTTCAGACTTATGTAACTTTGCCAGTGGTGACACAACTCTCTGAAGTGGTTTGGGCTCAGATAAGGGACATCCACTGACCTGTAAAGAGAGCTATTCAAATATGCCTTAAAATTTTGTAAAGCAAAATTACATAATCACATTACCTCATGTTTTAATACTGAAGCTACAAAGGCTTCATATCCAAGAGAAATAAGAACCTTTCTACCACAACCCCAACTTCAGAATTACTCTGAACAACTGTCCCCAGCCCTGAGGACAGCTTTTTCTGCTTTCTGTAGAGAACCCCTTCTGGCTGAATACCGTGGCAGGGAAACTGCAAGGAAGTTCCTCCAACAGCTCCGTGTGAAAAAGGTAGATATAATGAGATGAAATGAGATGAGCAATGGTCATCCAACATAAATACCAAAATGAAACATGCTACAGCATTAGCAAGATCAAGTTCAAAGGGGGAAAAAAAAAAGAAAAAAATCAAACAATGTCAATTTTCAATTATGTTGATTAGACACAGACTGGATAATTAGTAAATGGAATAATAATACAGGAAATGTGAATGTGATATGCTTGGGATGAAATGACAAAAATATTTCATAAAGGAGACAAGTTAATTTATAATGATCTTCCTCAAAAATTAGATTCTTGCTCTGCTTTAGCAAACATAAGCATGCTCTATTTTGCACATCAAAAAATAATTAAACTATTCATCTGTTATACAGATACTCTTCAGGAGAGAGGGGGTTTGGGTTTATTTTATTCAAAATTTAATTTTACCTTGTGAGCTTTTTAAAAGTTTTTTTTTTTTACTTTTGGAGCACACACACAGTGTACCCTTGGTTTGGGCAGCCATCCCTCTGCCAGCTAAAGAGGTGAAGCTGCCAACTGCCCCCTGGGCTCTGGTGTTGGCAGCTGGCAGAGCAGAGCCGAGGGTGCGGCTGAGGCAGGCTCTGCACCAGATACTCCCTGTCCCCAACGTGGCTGCAGATAGCAGCTCTGAGGGAACACAAATTAGACAAGCCCAGGGACCGTCTCATATTCCTCAAGGAACTGGATGGGTCTCTGGTTGGGTTCAAAAACGATTTGAAGTTTTTAGTCATTTCAACCAAAGCTGAACATCAAAGGACAGGGCCTCAGAAAGTGCCCCAAAAAAAGGTCTAATCCATTGACTGGCAGCACCCTTTTTCACAGCATGAGGCATTCACTCCACTGCTCACTCTCTGCAATACCACTGCCTAAAGTCCTACACCAGTTTCAGACAGCACAGGCCTTAATATTGGCAGATTCCCAAAACACTTCCAAACACATTAACTGGTGAGATGGGCTGAGGATCTTTTCCAATGCACAGCGATCCTTTCGTAATCACAGCCCAAGAGATCCTAAACCGCCCACCACAACTGGAAACGCTGCTGCACTCCTCCAGTCTCCCCGGAGAATACTGCTGAGGGAGCAGAGGGTTGTATTTCAGCAGGAAATGTTAATTTTAGATTTATCTGTAATGAATGTTTGCTATGTTTTCCTGATCAATACACAGATTGAAATGAATCACCATCTTTGCTCTCAAGGCGAGAAAGAGACCCAAAAACACAGCTGGGAACTTCTGCTTTCCCAAACTGTAAATCTGTTGCTACAGTGTCTGGGAGTGAGAAAGCACGTGTGACAGAGGAACTAAGGCTAAAGGGCTCTGTACTACAACTTTTATCCTCACCTTAAATTTTAGGACACATATTAAAAGTGTAACTCCACCTCTACTCTCTCACTAAATAAATAATTATGGGGCCAGAAGGTTAGGGAGCCTCAGATGAGGCTGCTGTGTTACTACACTGCCAACTGCTAGGGGATTTGAAAGCTTGACACATGCTGTGGAGTATCACCTCATCAATGTTCCCAGCTGGCTTGGGAGGTGAAAACCTAAATATTACTCTTAAAGGCAGGGCTCCAACACACAAGAAACCAACCTCTCCAGGCTAAGTTTCACAAAATACAGTTATCACAAACGCATGCAAGGGCAGAAAAAGTGGCAACTAGAAGTTCTAGTCACTGTCTGCCTGGTTTTCCATTGACTGTTTAAATTCACGTAAGCAAATTAAAGGTCATGTTGCTTCTCAGCATCTTTTCTTAAAAGACATTTAAATCTGCGTCTTTCCATACATCTTTATTTCACTCTTACATCGTTCACGTAAACAACTTCAGGCTAATGTCAATTCTCTCCCCCAAAAGGGGTTACTCAGCCCAGTCACCCATCTGCAGTAGATTGATTTCACATCTTAAAACACTGATAAATGCATTAGTGTAATTGTATGATAACACTTCACAGTAGCCAGCCCAATCCTAATCTCTCTGATCACACTTTCAGCTAAGTACTGCGACCACTCTGTTTACATTGTAAATAAAACAATAACTCTTAGAGAGAGATCAGTAAATTCAAGCATCACGCCTTTTTAACAAAGGGCAGATGCTATTTATCTTTATGATACAGAAGGGTAAGTCAAGAGCTAACCAAACTGACAGACATAAGGGCACTTGTAATTTGTTTTGTCATGCTATCAGGAACTCCACATTATGATAATGTATCACAGCATATACAATATTTACGATGATGAACCTTCTACACTCAGCATACCGTGTGCTCAAAAGCTGCGTGCTCCAGCTACTGCTTAACTACATATGACAACAGAGAGCTGAAAAATTCAAAGGTGACTGTAGTAGTTCCATTTCAAAATAGTAGTTTCATTGACTAAACTCCTCGACTGAGCACAACTACAGCAATTCTCAGCATTATTACTATTTTATTTACCCATTCAGTAACGAAACGACACAAGCCCTGATGGAGAAAGACTGGATCTACATTGCTGGAGGAGTATGTGTGTTTACAGAAGGACAGGAAACACACCACTGACTGCACCCATTTATACACACAATGCTGCTGAACAGAGAAACTCCACTTATACATCCCAATTATCATTTTACATTAACAATGACAAAAAGGAGCGAACTCTCTCAATTTGTTTCTTCTGGTTAGGAACTGCAGGCAATCCATAAACACATTTCTTGTTCGGGCTGGAAAGCTGGCAGGTTGGAGGCAGGGGGTTGTTTGTATACACCAGTGAATTGCAACTGGACAAAATACTTTGTCACTAGCTTACTCTTGGGAGGGCTGACATAACAGTAAACCAAAGCAGGTATTATCTGTCAAACGTTAAGGAATTCCCATAATGAAATCTTCCTGCCTTTGAGATCAATAAAGATCAATGTTATAAAATACACTAAAGTTAGCAGTTTGGACTGCTAATTTTATATGCTTGCTTTACCAACCCAGCTAAAAATAAGTAAAAGAGATAAGAATACAGAACAAAGAGATGCACTGGACAATTATCGTTCTACTAGCACAGTCTACTTCATAATGAGCTTCTGAACCCTTATTATTTATAAAGGGTATAGATTTTTAAAGTGCTGCTCAATGGGATTTCAGCTGAAATTATTTAAATATAGATTTTAGTTTTCTTAGTATTTTCTTGTTCCCTTCCTAGTGGGACACAATAATGAGATTTAAAATATTTTAATAAGGACATCACGCTACTTGCCAAGGGGCTAGAATATTAAACAAGAATATTTACATCTTCTAAGACCCAGGAGAAGGAACGGGTGCGATGCGCCTGGAACACGTACCTACACCACAAATACGACAGTGAATTTTAATTTACTGAGAAAAAAGTACACATTCCCTTCCATTTATTAGGCCTCATTATTTTCAATGAGGCTAAAGGGATTATTATCTTTAGCTGCTCCATCATGGCCTAAAAGCAAATATTCTTCCTGATAACGACTAGAGTTATTAAAATACACAGTGATGTTAAATTGTTAATAATTTTAAGTTACAACAGGTGAAATCTTAAAAACCACTGATGATAACAGTGTTTTCTAGTGTTATTCTGTCCAGATGGGTACTGTGACTGAAATCTTGACTTTTGAATTTCATTTTTTATAAGAAAACAAAGCAGCATGGCAGACTGACTCACATCTACACGGTGAACAGGCTTATGTTCTGCTTTGTAGCCTTCTTTTGGTATCATTTGCTTAGAAAATGATAATGTTTATAAACAGAACCAACATTCTGTCTCCTTATGTCTGAGGGAAGGAAAAAAAAAATAACCTTCATATTAACATGATAATTTATGCCAAGCAGAGCTGCAGGCATATCAGTAACACCACCCTATATATATGTTATTCACGGTACCTTAAAAACCAGTAGCAACCCATAAATTAGTATTTGCTAGCACAAAAAAGAGAAATGCATCTTTACAGAGAAGAACCTTACCTTTCAGATACATAACTCATCGGCAAATTTGACAAAATCATTTCAACAGCCAGGCCTTAAGTACTTTTTACAGCATTAAAATGCAGCTTTTAAACTTCCTGTGTATTGAAATATTAGCACAGCTTCCCCCACCCCCCCCTCCACAGCACTTTAGCAGCATTTCTCTGCAGTTCAAAGCCAAGGCAAGCTCAACCCAAGAGCGAAGAGGACCGGGAGAAAAAAAAAAAAAGAAAAACAAAAACAAAAAACCCACCCTAAATTAATATTCTGTATGCGGTTTTCGCTTCGACTTTTTTCTTAATTTATTTCAGGATTTATTTTCCCCGCAGCCGAGCTCCAGTCCCCTGGCTGCGCCTCCCCCACCTCCCAGCCTCTAGTTTTCATTTCTATTTCTTATTATTTTTGTACTCCAACCTCCCAGCCGCCGCCAGCAGCCACCCAAGGCAAAGTTGCGCTGGCGATGCGGCCGTCGGGGGGGGTGAGGGGC
>JAAWXA010000013.1:19509003-19564574 GCA_038090715.1 Florisuga fusca
CTCTTTTTTTTTTTTTTTTTTTTTTAATTAATTTTTTTATTATTTTTTTTTTATTTATTTTTTTATTTATTATTGCTATTTTTTTATTATTTTTTCATTATTTTTTTTATTTTATTTTGCAGGACTCGTCTGCAATATTTAACATACCCGAAGTGATGGGTATATTAGAGGCAGCAAACAGAAATGGTTACAGGGTGCCCCGGGCAGCAGTCACTCACTGCCTGGTACAAGGAGCAGATCATCTCTTCTGTGCTTCCCTATGCACAGGCTATAAATTTTCCTGTGGATTTTTTGGTTGGGTTGGTTTTGGTGGGTTTTTTTGTTTGGATTTTTTTTCGGAGAGAGGAATATTTGAACCCAAAGGTTATAAAGGTGGTTTCAGCCTCAAAGTTGTGTGGATTTCAGGAATCCATTCAGAGCATAAGTAAAGGATTTTAGCTTGAAGGCAGCATTTTAGCAATTTGCCTCCAGCTCCCTAACAACTTCATTCTCCAGGTAGTGTCCATTTCATAGGTTTATCCAGCAGGATCGGGAGGTAACTCCCAGGACAAGTTTATACAGCCTCTGACTTTCTTCATTTTCCTCCTATATTCATGGAAAAGCCTTTTGTAGCTCAGTACAGATGTCTCACATCCCTCAAAAACAACATAGTTTCTCCAGATTCTCACCCTGCATCACTAGGGCAGCATCCAGCCAAGCACCTCATCTGGGGTTTGTATACATAAACAAATTTGGTTTTAATTACTTTAAAGTGGTTAACCACTTTACTGCCATTTATAAATGTTAGCAAATACAAAAGTATATACATATCAAAGCTGCAAGAAGAAAATAATTATTTTCTTCTTTTTTTTTCCCCCCATCACTTAAGTTGCCATGTAGCAAAGTATCAGCAAGAATGAGCATTAAGGGTAGAACATGCTTAAACCCCACGTGAATACCAATATGGATATGGAACTATCTCCAAGAAAATACTGAAAAAATGAAAAACCAGAAATTAAGAGTTCAGTTACATGTTGGTTTGGGTTTGTTTTTTTTTTTATGAAGAACCATAAGCAGATACGGGCAATGAGACCATTTCCTCAGTGGGGTTACATGACTGGGCAAATGTTTAGTTCTAAACTGGAACTGCTGCTTCAAGGAGGGAGGGGAGTGTGGTACAAAATATTATGACAAGGGGGGTGCTCTAAGTGAGGATAAGTTGGCATGATGAACAGATGGAGTATTCAATAACAGGAGGTTATTAATACTGCAGTTTGGTATTCTCTATGCTACTTCATGAAGGGATTCATATGCTTGCTCTTTTTCCTTTCTGACTATATGCAGACTTAACAAATATGCACACTATAGGTAATGCAGGACTTACCTCCCTGCCTGCACATGCATGCACACACACATCACAAATTCCTATTTCCTGGGAAAGCATCAAGGACTGGATCCTCAGCTGATTGTAACTGGACCAACTGTGTCCCTTTCAATAGCAGAAAGCTGATTTGCACCTGCTGAAGGAGAGGGGTTATCTGACCCTTTCTCCCCAGGCAAAAAGTCCATCCTCTCTGCCCTTTGACAGCTGCCACCAGGCACCTGCTCTATAGGATAAGCTTTGGAGATGGAAAAAAACAACCAACCAACCAAAACAGCAGAATAACCCAAGAGATACTGAAGTAAGCTCACCTTCACCCAAAGTTCAGTTCCCCTCCCCTAGATGTCTTTCTGTGGCCTAGTTTTAGACAGGACATGAGAAAACCCAGGAGCAGACCAGCTGATTCCAGTCAAGTCTTCTGCTGCCCCATCCATTTTATTTCCTATGGTCTCCAGTTCACCTCTGGGTCACCAAACACTCAGTCTTTGTCACATCTTTTAGGCTATGCACAGCTCCAAGGTAAGGCAAAATTTCACAAACCACAACAATCCTCATTCTCTCGCCACATTTTGTCACTGCTGTCACTGCAACTACTTGTTTTTGTTGGTTTTTGGTTTGGTTTGCCTGTTGGTTAGGGTTTTTTGTTTGTTTTGTGACAGTAAGGTCACACAGCTGAGTATCTCCTGTCTTTTGCACTAAGATTGACAGCATTTTTCAAAGCCCCCAAACTGTTTCTTGCTCCTTAAGAGTCAGCTGGAGGAGCAGTGTGCTGAGGAGTAAATACACTGCTTTAAGTGTACCTGTTAACAGCCATGTGTATAATTTAAGAACAAGTTTTATTCCCTTTGGAATGTCTAATCATAAGGGCATGACCTTGGGCTTTCAGAATTAGCTACGTTAGGGTTAGAAGATGCAACTTCGAAGATCCTGAAAGAGGAAATTTTCCTGTTGAATTGTCCAAGCAATGAGCTAAGATAAATGCTGAATGGTCCCTGAAGTGAATAATGAAGTTGGACAATATTCTTACATCTAGATACTAAGGTTGTATAATTAGAAATTTTCCTTAGTTTGTCATAGCTGTGCATGCTGGCTCCTTCGTGCCTGTTTTTGCTTCATTATCAAAAGTGCGTCATTCACTGCAACAGTTTTTAAAGCATCTTTTTAAAAGCTTTGCACATTTTTTAATCAAAATGTAAGATTATATTTCAAAGGAATCTCTTAACTTTTGTCAACAGTAAATCTTGCAGATGCTATTAGGAAATCCTAAAGGGATTTATGTCAGAAGAAAAGAATGGTTGGATGAAAAAGGCCCAACGCTTCAACTTTGTCCTGAAAATATATCTTTAAAATGTGTCATCAAAATAAGTCAATACCATTAATTTAAAATCTGGAAAGAAGACTTTGTCTGGATTTAAATTTTTCCTTAATTCTTTCTCTCAGATCTTGAAAAGCATTTGTTTATATAATACACACATAGAGATCAGTATTCTTTCATTTTGCAGTCAAGTATTTTAATTAGAGCTGCTTTTTTTCTAACATACAACTTACTCTGTGTGAAACTTCCCTCTGTAGGAAGCTAATGCTTTATGGTTGATGTGAAAGAGAAAGGCCATTTCTGAGAAACATTTTCAGCAGGTTCTGAGGGGAAAATGGCAAAAAGAATAACTGACAAAAGGAAAACACTTCATCTTTAAGAAACGGTGGTCATCACACAGACAAAATAAAACAGAGGACCTTCGTCTACTATAAAAGAAGGTTTGCTGAAGGATCAAAGTCGTAGATTAAAGTTCCACTTAATGAACAGGAAGTTCAGCTGTGTCAAACATTCAAAGTCATTTTTGAAATGCCAAATGTGCATTGCTCCTTCCTCAGAACGGAATGGCTATACTAGCTCTGTGCTGGAAATAGCAGTCCTACAAAAGTGAGAAAGGTTGCAGTGTGCTGAATGAATGGAAGAATAAATTCCCTTCGAAGCAGTGAACACAAAAAACCTCTTTCCTCTGATGTGATCTGTATTAAGTGACTACGGGATTTTCTTCTTGATCTCACCCTCTTCATACAAGTGCTAAAAACACAAGCACCAGGATGGAATTAAATCCTCTGTATTTTCTGGTTATCATGAAATGAGAGATATCATCTTCCATCTAGTTAGGAGGAGTTAACAGACCATTTCCAGGAAGGTCTGTGCTCTGGCTGAAGAGAAAAAGAAGATAGAGATGAACAGTAGAAGAAACCTATCGAGAACCATTAGTGGATGTCAGCCATTGTCCATCTGTTCACAGTGGAATAAATCCAGACCTGAAGGAACAACTGCAACCTGCCCCATATGGCTCGTTCCCTTCTGCACTGGCAAGACTCCTTTGGGGATTTGACATTGGATGAGATAAAGGAGAAGCAGCTCAATCTGTGTTCCCAGGAATGAACAGCCAATTAACATAAAAGAACAAAAAGTGGGTTAGTAACCCAGGGGGAAGGTTTTCTCCTTCTCACCTGCCTGAAAACTTGGAGCTCATTCAAACTATGTACATTGCAGAGATTCCAGGATGAGGCTCCTACTACTAGAGCGAAGTCCTCAAAAGTTTAACCTTAACTACTAACAGAACTATGTGGACAGCCCCTCAATCAACAACTGAGACCACGGATCCTTCAGCTGTCTCCCAAGGTTTACAAAAAAGCATTTAGAAAGAATATATTATGCTAAAATATTTCATTAACAATTATAATAAAATATACTTTTCAAGCTAATGAACCAGCATAACAACATTCTGCATTTACTTTTACAGAACTGGACTGCAGCAAGCTACTACTGAGTAGTAATTTACTTCTCAAATTTTAAATCAGTCTGGGCCTGGCCATGTATTATTTTCTATATGACTAAGGGCAGTAAGCTCAGATCCATACAGAATAGTTATGATGTGATTCCCTCTTTAAAATTATAATGAAAAATAGATTCTCTTTGTGATGCTGCATTCTGTATGCAAAGAAACAGACATACATATTAAAGCCAACGTACGGGATCAAAAAACTCCAAGTCTGTAATAGATTCAATAACCTGTTTGGTGGTAGTAATTTCTCAGGTAGTATGGAGACTATTTAACCATCCAGTGGCCTAAGCAGAACCCCAGGATGTCCTGAGTGACCCTGCTATTGCAGGTATGGCTTCAGCCTCAGGACAGTCTGCTGAGAAACTCAATAGCTGCCAAAAATCAAATTCAGAAGTGATGTGCAAGAGATCTGCATGGCTTCAAGGGCAGGCCACTACCTACACCACTTCCAGAAGAAAGGAGAGAGATGTTTAGGCTGGAGGCTTGGTCTTTGCTCTAGCTCTGAAGGCAAAAGAAGTTCAGATTTGCCACTCTTACTCCAAACATGAGGCAATTATCAGCTCAGATAGGGGGATTAATTATTTTGGGCCTCGCACCATGGTAAAGTAGCAGCTGGGACATCTCTAGGAGATGCTGAGCATTTGTATCCCTTTGGATTGGCAGCAAGTTTGTGGTCTCTGTGCTGCTACATTATTTGCACTCTGTTATCCTCTACCTCCTTTTCAGTTCCCTTGTAACACACTTGGCATCTTATTTCTGTCGAAGTTGAATAACAATTGGCCAGAAAAAAAGAGCTGCAGTTGTGTCAGAGATAATTTTAAAATTCCCAAATAACTGTATGAGCACTTGTAAACATCATTCCTTCACTAGGTGGCACAGAGGACTTCATACTTCCATGTTTGAAACACAAACCACAAAACTAAGGACCATCAAATTAACATCTCACCAAGTATTAGTCTAGAGACTTTTCTCTCAAACTAACTGCAAGGCTTAGGAATCTGAAGAACCACCAAGGCTGCTAAAGGATGCAAGAAGCAAAACAATGTTTGTTACATGAAAATGGCCATTGGTTATCACAGATCTTGAGCACAAACAACAATGCACTGGCATTCTGCATTTGTAACACTGAAACAAGTCTCTTGCTTCATTAAATTTGCTTGGGGTGACTACAAGTTATCCCTCTTGAATTTCATCCTCTTCCAAATTGAACACTGCTCTGTGTGCTCAGGAAATACTGCACTACCAGCACTCTGCCATCTCCAAGCACTAAGGTAAGAGAACTGCTTTGCTAAAGAGCAAGAAGTGAATCATTGCATCTACTCCTAAAACACACACCAGCTCCCTGGCACTGCCTCACCTTTCACTGGCTGATCACACCCCCACACAATTAAAATCTGATAACACTACACCATAACAGCAGTACAACAGTCCTCAACCTCCTCAGATACCTTTGGTACCTCACACCTTGCACAGCAGCTATGACCAACATCAGAAAACTGAACACATTTGTGTGAACATAATAAAATCTGCCTAGAAATAACTATTAAAGAATGCAATGGACTGTGGTAAAAAGTGCAAGCTCTAACTGAACTTTTAAACTCAGCTCAATTTCATTTTTAAAGTACTATACCCAGAAATTTGTAAACAAAATAAGAAAATATACTCTAAACAAACAGCCCTTTGTACTCTTAAGAAAGCAGGAAAATTAGGAATGGAGAAAAACTGGAGCAAGAAACAGGCAGTGAAAATCAATTCCATAGTTACAACATATGGAACAACATCCAGGCTAGGCAATCCATAACAGTGAATGGTCGATGGTTTTAGAACAGTAAAAAGACACCAGAAGGGTTTCATGAATACAACACATACCCCACTGGCCACAAGAACACATTTCTTATGTTGCCTTCTTCCATATATCTAGCAACTTACTATTAATACTTTTATACCCCTCCTAATGAGTATACATTTTTCTAGCAAATATTTTATAGGCAGTCATTGGGAGGCACACCTTTTTTCTTTTAGCAAACCAAACCTAAGCCTCTTGTGTAACTTTATTTCTCATTTTCAAGACTTAGCATTCAGAAGCTGAGAAGTAAACTGCAAGAAATCCTTATCCTTATGCAAGATGCTTAAGATACAATTAAAATCCTAAGGGCCATCAGTTTATGCCAACTTTCACAGCGAGACAGAAACTTTCTGTATATTGAAAAAACTCATTTTGTATTGCTTTATAATGAAGAGAAGCAGACTGTTATCCCAGCAGAAATACTGCCTGGTCATACTACTTTTATTCTTGTAACCTACAATTTCCCTACAGAAGAAACTATTCAAATAGGTGATAATCAGTATCAACAGATTTACTGCTACTTGGCTTTGTATTTATTCCCAAATACCTGACTTAGAGACTGAGGCAGCACTGTGTCTTATGATAGGATGGCATCATTTTAAAAATTATTGGAGAACCTTTCCAAAGGCTTTGCCATATTCCATAAAGAAAGTGCTGTGGAGATGACACATCTCATGAAAACGTTTCCTATTACACTGTCTTTGGAATGGTTCAGCTCTGCACAGGAAAACACCATCTGACTGAGATGTTTCATTGCCTTCGTACCACAGCACAGTGCAACTGTGGTCCTCAAGTGTCTTCTGTGAACTCCATCATCTCACAGTGACCATGACCCTCTACAGAACTGTTGGTGCAATTTTAAAGACAGCTCCCTGGCTGTGCCAGGCAGGCAAAGTGGCTGTGCTGATACACCTGTAGCACCTGTGACATTGTGGACAGCCCACAAGGAGTTTGTCATAAGACATAATCAAAAGGCATTAAAATAACTAAAAGACCTTGCTATGATAGTTTTAAAACTGAAATTTCCTAGAACAGAGCACTGAATGGAAAAGGATTTGGAACGTCAGGTAAGCCTTGGGAACCAGTTTCAGTTCATGCACCATGTTGCTTATTTTACTCTTTTCAGATTTTTTTTCCCATTTGTTTCATCAGGACAATTATCTCATCCCTTGAAATATGCTGTCTTTTTTACAAAAGTATTATTTAATACTACTTTTGTGTAATGAACTACAATTTCTCACTAGATTGATGTACAATTTGAACTATGAGGTTGCAAGAAACACAGAAAGCTCTTAAAAATCTGCAACACTGATCCAATAAAAAAATTCCAAGTTTTCATTTTCATCACCTAATTCTGGGGAATATCTTAGGGTATATACAGGCATTCAAACTATTTTTTCTTTGCTTCACATTCTTATGGTTTATTTGGGTCCTATTTATTCTTATAACCAGCAGAATAATCATCGATATCAAAACCAGCTTGCACTAATTTGTTTTACTTTACGTATGTGAAAAAATGAACACAGTACAGGCTTTTACAGATTGCTAATTACTTTGTTAATTAAAATTATTTGATATGCCTTGCGAACAGTGCAAGATACATCACAGATGATGAAGTTACTTTAAATTAACTAGCAGAGGCTAAAGACAACCAAGCTGAAATAATACGTAAATGTATATCGATAATGTATAAATAATTAATTAGCTTTTCCTGAAAGACCTGGAAACAAATGAGAACACTTTGTGTATCATTGTACTGTGCTGATCTCTAACTGAAGTGGCTTCTGAGACCCATGACCCAGAAAGGTTAAAGTTTGTGTCTTTCCCAGAGGCTGCACCTACATGATTAACATTACAGAGACACCCACATCAGAAAGAACTATCACAAGAGAGTAATGAACAATAATTCATGTAGATAATAAAAAGTGTAAGGGAGGAAAAAAACCCAACACCCTACCTTGGTTCAATAGGAGTATTTTGCATGTTTTTCCTTTCAAAGACCACAACTGTAACTTCTACTAAATACCAGCTACTAAGAGGGAAGGAATGATTTTTTTGTTCCTTGACATTTTACAATCAGATCCAGAGTTAAGTGTTCTCAGTCTATTCCTGGATCTTTCTTGACAAAAGATTTCCAATTGTGCTAAAATCTGTGGATGTTTTGAGATGGAGACAGATGTCTGGGAGGCCGTAGGCTGCGGTCATCAAACTCATCTCACTTGTGACCTAAGCCTGGTCTCTTGGCTCTCTTAAAAAAAAAAGGGGGGAGGGGGATATGTGAGACAAGAGAGATGGAAAGAATATTAAAGAAATGCTTCCAAATTTTTCAAAAATCATGTTCTAGTTAATTTTAAATCTGCACATGCAGATTTTTGTAACATACAGCCAACATGATGCACATTGAAATTATATGTATTTGGTCATCTATCATTACTGCTCCTCACAGTGTAATTATTATTTCTAGCATTATTAGCAGACAAAGGTCTATTATTTCTTGATCATCTAAGAAAACAACTTTTCAGGAACTCATGCTTAAATCTCTTTCAAAGGCAGTTTTACTGCATTAAGTGGGTAAAATTGCTTAAATTTATAAATATTTTACATCAATCTTTATCAATGAATGGCTCCATTTCTCAGTCCATGAAACAACCAAAGAAAAAAGTGCTATGCTGATGCTGACATCATTTCTGCTGCTTAAGGAAAGACAAAATTGGGTCTCTCAAAGCTGCAGGCAAAATACTACGATGGATAACAAACATTCCTTGTGTGTACATGACTGGAACGGCTGTCTCTGTTGGGTGCTGACTGTATGTTGCAGGGAAGAGAATGGATTCAGATAACATATTTTTTTTTTGTTAGAATCAGCTCATGTGTACATGCAGTATTCAAAGAGCTTATTTTACAATCACTGCTACATCCTTCCTAACCCCAGCGATGTCTTCTTGCTTAAAAGAGCCATCGAGCCTCCAAAAAACTGCAACCCCCCCACAACATAAATACATACATAGACTTATTGTACAGTGGGGAAAAAAAACAAACAACCCACGAAGATACATTTCTAGTAAATTTTCTGAATCTTACTCCTTTTTATGGCTGGAGGGCAGCCTAAATTTTTACATATAATCTACTGTTGTGATCACCACTGTTGCCATTCTGCTCTTAGAAGAAGAGAAAAGGAGAAAAAGGTTTTGTACAGGAGCATTAACAGTTCCACTTGCCCTGTGGCAAATGGGGAAAATATGTCAATGTGAATTATTGTACTGTCTCAATGGATCAAGATTTCTCTCAGTGCTTTCAAAATTCCACTAACAGAAACAATTGCTAAGAGCATTTACTACTTAGCCTCCAATGCTGGACCAACTAATGCTAAAATATTATCTTTTATATTGATTTTTCCCTCCTACATTAACAAGGGAAAGAAACAACTAAATAATTTTAGCTGGAAAAATGGTGTACCACTCTCAAAAGGACATTCAAAGAATTTAAATAATCAAGGTAATTGTAAAACAGAATTTTCAGCAGCTCAGACTACCAAAAATGTGAGGGGATTGCAGTATAATTAATTCAGACCCAAACAAGTTGTACTACATATTCCACTTATTCCACTTACTACACAGAAGAGTTACAGTGAGGAATGTAATAGCTCCTTCTCTAAAGAGAGTGGGAACACCCACACAGATGCATTAGAAAGAAGAATTTTAATATTGTGCAGTTATGAATGTACACTCATTTCAAAGAAGTGAGACAGATGCTAATAAAGAGATTTTCCATTTGCTCTACTGGAAGGCTATCTTATGGATATTTATTACATTATTTTTTTTAATCTCTTTGCAGGTACCAGATTATAGTTTCGATTAATTAATAAAATACAATTGTAGAAATTCACGTGCCACCGGGCAGATCTGGTATGGAAATTTATTTATGAACTTCTTGGTCTGGCTAACAATAGCAGCAGAACAAGAATGAACAACTGACAAAATCCAGACATTGTGTACTTACACATTATTGATTATTTCTACCCAACAGCATATTATTTTCACTAGAAAATAATCATCGTGAGACTTACACTACATTCATCACCAGGATTCATAAAGATCTAAAATAATCATCCAAGGCAACCATAAAGATGCAATACATTATAGTTTTGCAGATTGCCTAAGTTGATGCCACTGACATTCTGCTTAAAAAAGCCTGTGTTGTACAAAACTGGTAAAACCAAACACACATTAAATTGATTAAGAATCAGTTAGTTTAAGACATATTTGTCAATAACAAACTCTCTAAACAGAGACCTTTCTAATGGGAATCTGTCATCATCTTCACCAGCGATGTGGACACTGATAGAAAATCTCTGCCAAAATGGCTGTGAACATCACAAAAACAATAACTGTCTGTTAAATATAATAGCAGCAGCACAATCACACAGTCAGTTTGGGTCATGAATAAATGAAGATCACAAAAACAAAACTTGCTTTAATAAAACCAAGACAGAAATCCTTGTGACTAAAAGAATATTGATAGAGTAGGGAACGAGAGCCCTGAAACTGACGTGCAACTCTGTGTGAGTTCCAAGAGCCACACCTCAACAACAAGGGATAAAATTTTCTTTGAAGGAATAGTTAAATTCAAAAAGAGAATTTTTTTGCCATTACAGACAGAATTACTGATAATATTAATCATTAACTATTGCTGCCAGCTCTGGCATCCATGTTTTGTATGTTTTAAAGGATGCAAAATGAAAAACTTAGTGCTGGAGGACCAATGCCTTGAAGAACACTATGTATTCAGATTGTTCAGATTGCCAATAAAAAATGGAGAAATAACTTGATTGCACTAAGTAAGTACCTTTGCAGGGAGCAATACCAGACACTAAAGGACTGCTTCATCTTAGAGGAAGACAGAATAAGAAAGAGCAGCTTAGAAGATAATTAAAAATCTGTATTTCTCTCTCTTTCTTTTTTTTTTAAGTGGATATTATTGAGTATACTATCAAGGGTTACGGTGATGTCTTCATCTCCTGAACACTTGAAATGCCTTCCTGAAAGATAAACAGTCCAGTAAAAAATTTGGGGCTGAACTGTATCAGGGATATACTTGATACAAAGGGTTCAAGATAATCTGGACATTCCACCCTTATCCTATGATCAGGGTGTAGCTCTGGGGAGCTACAGCTCTAAAACCATGAAGAATTACCAATAGGTTATTGCTCAGCTCCCTGTCAGACTGAACAGAAGAGATGATTTGTCTTTCACTGAGCATCCTCTACTGATACACATTTGTCCCTGCGTGTGTTGTCCACTAACAGGGAGCACTACTGAGAAGTTGTGATGAAGAGGGATGTCTTATCATAAACCAGACGAATTCCAGCAAAGAACTCGTGGTGCTCCCACCCAGAGCACTGTGGACAGACTAGAAAAGATTTCAACTGGACTTCAATGGGATGCCCCAGTTCATGTGAAACACTGAACTCAAGGACTTCTTGTATGAAGTTAATGCCAAGATGTTATTACTGTCAATAAATCATTCAAAGACTTTGGGGTTGATGCACTTGTCCACCCAAATGCACTGAGACAGGGACATTTGGAGACTCACAGAGAATAAAAAGGTCTCTGTGCCAAATCAGACCTGCTCAAAGCCTGGTCTGCTCTCAGCTGAAGTTTCTGTAGCACCTTCCTGACTCTACATAGAGTATTGTTGATGGCAGAAGTGTTCTCATTAAGAGACAATGTGATAGCAATATGTACTTCTTAAGTAGCAATGCTACTGCCACCTGGACTGGTGGTGCTGCTTAAGCACCTTCTCTGTCAGGCACTGCAAGGCTGTTCTCGTACCTGCCAAGTACAGCTGGATGTTGCCCATGTTTTGGTTTTTAAGCTGCTGACATCTTGACTGATAACACGGCATAGTCTTTTCCATTCAGTTTGCAAAAGAGTTGTGCAAGATAGAGCCTAGAGGAATCCTGCTGGCAAGTGCTTTTGTAAAGGGAACTGAGGCATCTCATAACGGGGAGGAATTGGAAAGAGTAAGGCACCAGCCAACATTCAAAGGAAGTACAATCAATTCCTGACTCTGTCACCACTCTTGTATCATTCTTCTCATCCTAAACCACTCCCATTGTATGAATCCAGGTTCCTAAGCTTTAAAATATGTATAGTATTCACTTATTAAACACCCCTGTGTGCTGTGAAACCAAATTCATAAAAAATTTAGAGACCTCACTACAACTCAAGAGTCACTCTCAGTATATCTAATGAGACCAAGGACATTCATCCGAGGTAGGGATCTTAGTCATGTCAGCAATTCCTCATCATGCTGGTTTCAAAGCAGGTATGTAAAGCTTATTGTGCTGCCCTACAAAGACATATCATAAAATGATCTGTAGGTAGCAGACTTAACTAACCTGCAGTCTCCACTCCCCCCACGGCGCTGCCTCATGCCCCAGTTCGTCTCCCTGTGTCCAATTAACTGAAGTTCCTACTGCTAGCAACAAAACATAACACAAATTTGCAGGCCCAGAGAATTACATTTGTTTTACTAAAACTACTGTGTTTTGGAAATATCACCTAGAGCAGAATCACACAGAAGCATGTGCATATTTTTACATACTTTTTGGTGTCTTCTATTAATGCTGTACATTTCACTATTACATGAGTAGAGTTAAGAGTGGTCCTTGGTAAAGTAGATTCCAGATTAAAGAAAAAATCTTTCACTCTAACACAAAAAGCCAATTAGGAAGCTAAACTGTAAAAAATATGATAGAATTCTATTCAAACTCTTGAAAGATCACCAAAACAGTAATAAATTAATCACCTAGAGACACAGAGTATGGAAAGGAGAAATTAAGATCAATAAAAATTGTATTCATCTGTTAATGAAACATTCCCATCACAAAAAAATGGGATGTTTTTAGAAACTGTTGTTAGAGTAAGAAAATACTATCAGCCCCAGGCTGGTTTATACACATTTTTTTTTTTTTCAATGACAACTTTACCTATGTTGTTTAGAAGAATTAAACACAGCGGGTGTAAGACAATACGGCTTTCCTGAGCACTGACTACCTCAGCTCCCTGGCTTTTAGCAATCTGTGTAACTGTACTCCAATCACAACCTTATTCATGACTAATGTGTCACTGCCTCCATCTGCCTGAACACCCTTCTCATCTCTAACTTTGGCTGTATCCAGCAAAAACGTGTGTGTGCTCAACTTAACCCAGATGCCGCCGAGGTCCCATGGCTCAGGTCCACACCCCCACAGACCCCCTGAAGCCTGCTTAGACCCAGGCCTGCCCCAAAGTTCACTCCCTATCACTCCCCTACTGAGCTACCATTAATTGGAAAAAACACTTCTTGGAGGAAAAAAAAAAAAAAATTCTGAGAACTGAGAGACACAAAATACACTAATCACTTCTGCAGTAATTATGGTACAAGAAGTAAGTGTGAACTATATATTGGTTTGTTGTTTCCACAATCAATTTAGCTTGAAAACATCGTTTTTCTGTTTTTCAGTTTACTGAGGGAAAAAAAAAGTTAGGGTGTTTTCTTTATGGACCAAGCCTTGATATAACTGAAATCAATCAAGTTTGCTATTCAAGTATACAAGACCCCAACACACTAACAGCAAAGTTTCAAGTTAAATTTCTAACTATTTATTACCCAAATTAATAATTAGTGCAAGCTAATTTCTGCTTCTCAGAGCTCTAAAATATTTCTGAACATGAAACAGATTGCTGCTACTCAGACAGCAGTTTTCAGGTGGTTAAACTGAAAGACCAGCAGGATTCAATTAAACATTTAATAACTGTAGAGGACAGTACAGTTCAGTATGCCAAAACAAACTTCATCTCACAGCTGTATTAAAATTTTGAAAGACTTTCAGAAAAATAAATCCCTATTTTATTAACATGCTTGCTCCAGCTGAAAGAATAACATATGCCATCATAAAATGAATGTTTAAATCAGTACTGTACACTGTCCTGAATATTGCCTGCCTTAAAATCAACTGTCTCTGTAACTCATTCTGATTTTTAGAATAATATGGAAAATAAGAACATTCTTTTACCACACACAGACTCTTCGCTAACATCTCCCATTACAAATCAGCTATGGGCAAAATGATAGGAAACCCAAATACCAGCTATAAACAGGTATTTGTAGGCTGAGAAGCTGGCAGCTGTGCTGATATCCAGTATAGAAGTCCTAGAAAGCAGAAGAGGATGACTTTTTTGGTGGAGTAATGCTGTGCAGGAAAATTCTCTGAGCTACAGAGCTTGTTGCTCCTGCAGCTGACAGACCAACAGGACTTACTGTCTGCCCACCATCAGGTGAGGGCAGTGAAGTTGTATGAACTTGTGCCTTCTTTTCACAAGAGCTAAGCAGAAGCTGACACTTTGATTGTATTTCATGTTTTACATGAGGACCGGCTGATATTCAGAGAAACACAGAACAGGCTGGGTTGGAAAGGACCTTAAAGATCATCCAGTTCTGACCCCCTTGCCATGGGCAGGGACACCTCCCACCAGACCAGGCTGTTCCAAGCCCCATCCAACCTGGCCTGGAACACTTCCAGGCACGGGGCATCCACAGCTTCTCTGGGCAACTTGTGTCAGTATCTCACAGGAAATCATTTATGTCTAAGATCCAACCTAAATCTACCTTCTTTCAGCTTAAAAACATACCCTATCACTCCATTCCCTTGTCAGAAGTCCCTCCTTAGCTTCCCTATAGCCCCTTCAGGTACTGGAAAGTCACTATAAGGTGTCCCTGGAACCTTCTTTAGCCGAATACCCCGACTCTCTCTAAACCTGTCTTCATAGCAGAGGTGCTCCAATCCTCTGATCCTCTTTGTGGCCTCCTCTGGGCTTGCTTCATGTCCTTCTGATGCAGCTAGCAAACTCCCTGACTGTTGAAAGAGCTTCCACAAGGTGTGTTAATATGTTTACTGGGGGGAAAACAACTTCATTTGCTTCATTTGCTCTTCATTGCAGAGCCAATGCTCACCTCTTCCCAGTGATGGCATATTACACAGCTAAACTCACTACTGCATACAGGTTTACAAATCTGAAGATACTGGTTACAGCCAAAAGCTGCAGTTCAACACTGGTATCCCCAGGAGCCTTCATCTACTGCTGCTGAATGAGCAGAATCTTCTAAACCTACAGATCCCTGCAGGCCTCTGCTTGCTGTCACCTCCAGGTAGAGCACACTACACAAAACATGACCTCTCATTCCCATCATTCAACCAGGGAACCATCAGTCAACACTTCTGGTTGCCCAACCAGACCACAACTATCCCACCACAACCTCCCAACTTGAGTAATACTGTGGCAAAGAGTGCTGGCAGCCTTCTTAAACCTGAGAGAAATTACATCCACCACTCTCCCCTCATCCTGTCAGGTTTTCACTGAAGTGAATCTACTTGGACAGGCAGGATTTATCCGTGCTAAATTCATGCTGACTGTTCCCAGTCACCTCCTTCTGCTTCATGTCCCCATTAACACACTCCCAGTCCTCAAACTACCAAAGCAGTAGCAGAAACCTTTTTTCTTGGCTTTAAAGTCTCAACTTGAGCTTTGACTCCCCTCACTCCATCCCTGCATGCCAGGGCAGTATTTCTGAATTCCTCCTTTATCCCATACCATGCCCTCATACTTCCAAGATTACTGGAGGCCAAGTAACAACACCACAGATCCAATTCACACATCTCACTTCCTGAAGAATTTCATCTAATGATTTGCTTCCACGTTTCATTCAAAAAGAAGTCTGAGGGGTTTTTTTTCTTTTTTAAAAACCTAACTTGAGAGCACTGACATCTATAATGGGACTGGGATGGCAGCAGGTGAGCAGCATTTAAAAGCCTACTGGGAGCAAAATTATGGCTCTTAAGAAGAGTGTGGCTCCTCAAATGCAATTTAACTGCTGCCTAGGCCTCTTCTTAAATTCTTATCCATGCTACACAATATAACCAATGAGGTGACTATTCAGAAACATACATTTTTGTTTCCTAGATGTAAAAATGCAATTTCAGCAATTAATTAAAAAAAAAAAAAAAAAAACAAACCCAAAACAACTACCCGGATTAAGCAATATTTCTTAAGAGTCTTATCTTCTGACAGCCACAGAAATACCATCCTTTGTTAAGTTTTTGTAAATGTGATTATAGGTCCATTTATATATATATGACATTTTAGCAGTAATTGCACTAGCACAGCTAAGTAATTGTTCTTGAGAATTTGATGATGGAAACAACTTTTTCTTTCTTGCATTTATCACCACTGAAAGGAAAATGCAGTGGGGTTTTATAATAAATAATAACCTAATTTCTGAACATTCTAAGTACAAACCATGTTATTTAAATAGAGTTCAGTCTGCTAAATGTTCCTATAAATGAAAGGTAATTTAAAACTCCATCAAGAATAACCTGATGACAAACTGATTTTTGTTTCAGTAACGAGTTTGTTCGGGCTAAATAAAATTATAACTTTTTTCACATTTTGTTTTATTTTAATGGCAAATAAACTGCCCTAGAGGTGAAAAATGTGGCCAGATTACCAAATACTTGTTCATTGAAAAAGTAGAAAATATTATTAGACTGATGACAGTTGTTAAACTGATGGCCTTTTCATTCCTAATCACTAATTTCAGGTAACTTTTTAGAAGTACCTTTCACGTAAGTGATTTTGATGCTCATCATCTCAAACCACATGGAACAAGTCAAGAGAGTGCAGCCCAAAAAACGGTGAGGTGTCTGGAATAAATTACTGAATGGAGCAGGGAAATTTATCAAGGCACTACACTAAGGTGGGTTTTGTACCTGGAATCACTACATCTGTAACTTGTAGTAAGATTATTTATTTCTCTTCACAGGAAAACATTTGAAGAAGGACCTTCCCTGGTTGCCTCTCGACTGGGCAGGGTAATGCTGGCTGATTTGCAAGAGAAATCAGTGGGATCAGCAGTCCCTCTCTGGGAACCTTGGCAGCTCTGCCCCTACCCTCAAACTCCTCCCCAGTGCTTCTCACATTGAAATACTGATGATTAGCTCCTCTTAGCTTCAGTAGTCAAAATGACCCAATTAACATCTCTATGAAATGATAAGAAAAAGAAATGAGCATCATGGAATGGTTTGGGTTGGAAGGAAGCTTAAGGGCCATTAAGCCCAACATCCCTGATATGAGCAGGGACACCTTCAACTATGTCAGGTTCCTTAGAGCCCCATCCAACCTGACCTTGAGCATTTCCAAGTATCAGGCATCTACCATCTCATGAGGAGGTTACCAAGTTGGCTTCATTTGAATCAATCTCCCGTAGAAAGACAGATCTGAAAAGTTGCCCAACAGTTTCTCAAAACACACACAAATTTATGCTTTCTACTTATTTTGCAGTATGACCACATTTTTAAAAATTATTTTTAAGTGTTAATTTGCAGAACAAATTTGTGAGTTACAATCATAGGCAACACAGACATCTGGAAAACTCACACAGATTTCCCTATCCACAGTTCCTGCAAAGAAAACATTCTTTGAGCTCTGAAGGTATCCTAAGGGTAACAGAACCTGGGCTTTGATCACAAAAGGAGCAAGTTGCAGAGGTCAGGACCATGTCCTCCTCCTAACTCTTTTCTCCTTCATCCTTTGGGAACTGCTCACACCCATCTCTTGCAAACCACTGCTGCTGGATGTCAAATACCATCCAGAGAACTCAACATCAAAACTTCATGTCCCCCCCACCTCCTGCTTTTTGCATGTAGCCTTAACTTTGTAACATTGCTCCCACAGAAAGGGAGTAGAAAAGGCTTTTAGCACAGAAAGATGCTTCCTAGATGTCTTACATGCACGACTGCATGGCTAATGGGGTTTCATGACCCTAAGGGCATTTCTGGTGCATCTCATCCCACTGCTTACTTCCCAGATTGATGCATGGCCATACAGGGCACCATCCAGGCCAGCAGGACCTCTTCATCAGCCCAGCTGAGAAGAATCAAGTTTAAAAGGGATATTTGTACACTTCCCCCTAGAAACCAGGCAGTGAGGCAAGCAGCACTGTACCCTGAGCACCTCCTGCCCCAGCACCTCCCAGACAGGCAAGGAGAAGCTGAAGGTCCTCAAGAGCTGCTCCACTATGGGTTTGTACAACCACGTGTAAGTCTACATAATGAAAGATTATTCATCTCCTGGAAAAATAACAAACATGTGTTTTCATTCTTGTATTTAAGGGATGTACTTGACAAGAGGATTTTCATCATTCCTGCCTTCACTTTTGCAGCACAAATATTTTGGCACTGAAGGTTGCAAAGGATGAACAGATTTCATGTCAACACAGACTGGTATGAAAAAAATACACCCTTAGGTCATCAGATTTACTTGAATTTTCTGTCTTCTTTCAAACAAGTAGACTCTTTCCTGAGGAAAAAAGAGGGAGTGATCTACATAGAAGATATAACCAGGTAGGTAACAATAATTTATATAGTGCCTCACTCTGCTCATACAGGAACAGACTATATAGAACTCCCAAATACCAGCCAAAAGAAGTCCTTGTGTTGAATACTGTGGAAGGCATAGGGGAAAGAAAAGGACCCCTAAAAGATTTGTAACTGAAGCACAGAGCAAAATAAAAAGTGCTCCTCTTGCTTCAGAAATTAAATAAATGTAGAACAGTGATGGCCAAATGGTATCTCTCAAATCCTTGTGGGGGGGAAGCAGCTTCTCCTACTGAAAATGAAATACTGAACACTAGATGAGACACTACAGACCACATTCAGTACCTTACTCCATACAGTAAGGTATGGATTGTGTGACATGTCAAAAAAACAAACTTGGTGTTTGGGTACCAAAACACAAATTCAGTGGAAGCAGCCAGGCCACCTCAAGGATGTTTAAATAGGTGTTTATCACTCCAGTATGAGACAGAAGCATCAGGGTTTAATTGCTAGCCTTTGTAGCCATGGAACTAAATTTTTCTAATATCTGAAAGCACAAATGTGATGATTAAAATATAGTCAATCTTACTAAGTCATCCTCTAGTAAAATGCAAGGAAGCAATTATTTTCCTAAATTATTTACTAAAGACTTTTTCAAGAGGCAATGTGCCTGAGTAATCACCACTTGAATCTTAACTTAACCAAGGGAAAAATCAAGAAGCTCAACTGACAATGCATACAAAAGGAAGAAAATAGTGTTTGCAAAGCAAATATTTCTCCCTTTTGGAATCTTACTGGGTATTAGTACTATGTCATTTAAAAAAATACAGTTCAACTGCTCTTTCAACACATTCCTGCTAGCTTCTGGAGATCCATGGTGCTGCTGCAGCACAAAACAGAAGTGGAAAATAAGAATGCAATTAATCTGTCAAACAAGACAATGAAATATTTAAATACATATCTAAAACATTCAAACCCTGAATCTCTTCTGTCCAGGATGTTTTTTCCCAGGCTGGGGAACCCAAGAGGCTGGCAGGTGCTAGAATATTATTTCCATCTGAAACACCCAAGCACAGTAACAGAGTAACACTGAGTAAGTGGGAAGCTTGGGGGGTATTAAGTATTGTCCTACCTACATAGAAATATTTCTTAGAAAGAAATAAGAATTAAAGATAATTCCTCTTTACACATTGTACTCAAAGGTACCAAATGTCTCTGTTTCACCTAATTACATCTTTAATGCTACTCCTACTGTTGGAAATTGTTTATTTTCATGGCCTAATTGGTCCATCATGACAAATGTTCAAGAAATTATAATAAAAAGTATTTCAAGAAAAGTAACACTGAGAGCATCAGAGAGGAAATCTAGTCTATTATATAAAAAAGATGCATGAAGGTCAAAAAAATTTTTAAAACTAGAAACAGATGGAAATTCTATCAACAGAACGTAAAAAAAAAAATTAACTATTTTAAAATATTCATGAGAAATTAGAAAATAAACAGCGAATTGCCAGATGTAAAAGAAGGAGAAGTTCGACAGGCACAAAATGCTTTACCATGAATTTTCTTTTCTTGCATCTGCCAGAGCAAGGAACAAAAACCAGAACTTGTCATTCCTTGCCTGGCTGCCTGCACTGTGCTCCCCAAAGATGCCAGCATCTCAACAACTGCTTCTCAGATGGGCTGCCCCAACCATAGCACCAAACAGATGAACTAGACTGCACTTGAGTTAGCTTTTATGAAAAGAACCAAATATTTCTGCCATCAAAAAGTGAAAATGGATCTGGAATAGTTATTTTTTTTTTAATTTCTAATACCAACAGAGCCACTGGAATTGTCCTTTCTTTTGAAAAAAAAAAAAAAGAAAAAAAAATTGCACTCTATGTATTAACTGATGCAAGTGCAATAAGCAAAATCCACTTAATTTTTTTTTTTTACTGAGTCAGCAGCTGCAAGAAAGGAGCTGACCTCTGGAACAAACCGCAACATCTACTTATAAATAAGGGTTTTGTTTTACTTATTTAATTCCCACTATCTCATTACCATCTGTCTGTAATAAGGTTTTTTTCTGACCAAGTAGTTAACATAATGCAGCAGACAGGCTGGCTTTTTTCAGGTGGGTGATGACAAACAACTTGGACATCCTGACAAATGAGATAAATGTCCTGGTACTCACAGATTATTTCATTATGGAGAAAATTACAGTAAAAAAAAAACCAAAAAAAAACTATATATATAAAAAAACCACCAAACTACTGCTCCTATTCCACAGTTCTTTTATTTTAGATTTCCTGATAAGAATAATTTCCCTTAAAAGCAGGTACTATTCTAGTTTATTTATGTAATATGAAAAATGGCAAATGTTTGTTAAAACCGCTACAAGCGTACACAAATAAATTGATTGTATTTGCAAATACATTTAATTTCTAACATTATTCTTGAGTCCCAGTGTCAGTCCATTACGTTTACAGTGACATAATATTAGTAGGTGGTTAATCCCAAACTAGTTTTACATAATTTTTACATGTTTTTATAGTAGTTTTACATCACTTTCACATGATGCTTTTACCTCAACAGTTCTGAGATTTATAGCTGAACAACTGTAAGTCAAGTTTTGCTCTCTGTCAACGTGGAAGAATTAGAAGACAATTTGTGTATAAAATAATTAAATATATTTTAGAAGTCACCTAACTAGTTCTGCTTACAAATCCATATTAAGATACAACTAAAACTTAGCTTTCACTGAGAATGTAAAATGCCAAACACTACAAAATAAAAAAATCTTTCCTTTTTGTTAAATATTTTGAACAGTACTAGAAAGAGTGAGTACTGTATTTAATAATGGCAAAATTCAATTACTTCAAGAATTTCTTGCAGTGAATGCCTGCAAGACTCAACCACTACCTTACTAATAAAGAAAAAAAGTACTTGTAACCTACAGACTGCAGTTGAAGTCACAGCTAAGTAGGCTACAACTGAGATGCATAACTTTTTAGTTTCATAAATAGCTTCCATCCCACGTGCACACCATGACGGTGTCATTCCACTTCTGAGCCAAAGCTCATCCAATAAAAATGTGCACATGCAGGTTTTTGGATCATGTACATATACGTACAAATTCTACATTTAAGAGAAATGAAGCTTCAGCACAGAGCAGGAGGCACTTACACTGCAGTGGAAGCCAAAATTCTCTTGGAAACCTGCATTTATTGATGGAAAAATCAACCAGCTGAGAAATGGGGTATCTTAAAATTTTTCCAAACAACCTATTATTATCCCTATTCTAGTAACATCTAAATGTGCCAGATGAAATCATAGCCCCATGGCGTGAACTCAGAATGAGCAAATGTCTCTTGTTAGAGATGAAGAAGATAAGACAAAGGGAAAAAAAGACACAGCCAGTTGAAGTGACTCGGTTGACGTCAACAAATCCACCACTGCCCAAACCAACCATATAAAGCCACTCAGCTTCCTACACCAGCCTGGTTAGGAATTCAACTCCTCAAATTATTATCTACAAACTGACATCCTGAGCACCTCCTCTTTCATCACCCCAGCCCTTGAGGATATTGTGCAAAAACCAAGGACCAAAACACAGCAAGAATATTTATTGTGCATTTCTTGTCCTTAACCCTTTAATCATCCATGACACCACTCCTGCAATAATCAACAGAGGCAATTCCACTGTTAACCACACCAGGCCAAGAGAAAAATGGAGCAATGAGAAATTCTAAAAGCCCTTCTGGTTCAGATAATTTTAGGAAATTTTTTTCAGCGTGGGTAGTCAGTGCTAGTCAGCCCTCTCATGAAAGACAGCAATTCCTTTGAGCTCAGTCACATGCACAAGAAATCCAACTGGTCCCAACAAAGAAGACTTGGACCTCTGCAGAAGGCTCAAGAGAGAAAACAACTGGTTATGGCACCACTGTTCCTAACAGCAGCTTGGGAAGGGGAGGATGGGAAGAGCACTGGCACAAGAAGCCAGCTGAGTTGGCTTCCAAGTGATCTGGGTACAAACACGTGTCAGGAACACAACTGCACAGCTGAAACCATCCCAGAAATTCAGACTCCTCCTTCCAGCTTGTTCAACTGAATGCCCTGCACACTCTGGTTCTCTCAGTAAAAGTATCCTTGACCTGTGCTTATCTGGAGAGGGAAAGAGCACAAAATTAAGTTGCTAAAATATAATCTACATCAACAAAAAAGAAGAGCAAGAGGAAAAATATTTATTAAACACAAATGCATCTGCAGCCTGACCAAAGCAAGTAAAAAAAAAGGATGGCAGCATATAAAGATGCACACTAAAGACTTAGGAAGCATCTTTTATGCACAAACTCCATGAAAATCAGATTCAAAGCATGTCAGGGCTACTGTCTGCTTAGCAGCAAAACTAGATAGAAAAGTGGTGCTGCATGTTAGAAGCCTAAACCTCCTGTTTTGCCTTTTGTAATTTATGAGAGCACACTTCAGCTGATGGGAAGTGATAATCTCTCTGAGAAGCAGCATTTGGAAGGCCTAAGTAAATCAGTCTTTCCTCTAGCTGAAGAGAAAATCAGAACATTACACTTCTCGCTCCAAACGAAGAAAATCTACTGACATTGGGTATGATAAAAATATTACCATATCCTGTCACTTTTTTCCTTGCCTTCAATTAATTTTTGTCTCTGTCACATCCAGATAAATGCTGGCAATTTTTACTCCTCAAGCCTGTAAGCTGTTTTTCATTTTTGATATTACAGTGTCTATATGTGTGAGAAAGAATATGAGTTAACAGTAGTGTAATACTTGAAAAATGTATTAATATAGAATAGCTTCTCCTATTTAATCTGAGACATATTTTTAAATTAAAAATACATCAAATAATCTATGGGACTCCAGTCCAAAATGACTCAAACTACACAATAAATCCATCATAAAACTATCTCCGTTGTGTGACTGAGACACAAAATTGCTCTGTCACATACATATATAACTGTACATTTCAACCTGAGGAACAGTAAAATATGTTGAAAAGGAACTTACTACATATTTTTGAGGAACTGTGTTTCTGTAAGTATTAACAGAGTGTGTAGCAAAATACTTGTAAATAAATATATTAAAATTAAACTCATTAATTATCAGGAAATTAAGTACAGACATTAAAGCTATGAAAAACATCTGAGGGGAAGAAAAATTATTTTTTAAAAACACAACAGCATGACTGTACTTCAAGACATTTTCTACTTGTGCTCCTTGTCCTGCTTTTGAATACTCTGTCACTTTTGTTCCTCAGATCCTGGGAATCCTCCTTTCCCACAGCAGTCAGACCACCTCCTGTGATCAGAACCATGAGAACTGTTCTCCTAGGTGAGACCACAGACCCAAACAGTTCTGCTTGCTGCCTTTGGCCACAGCCAAACACAAAAGCCTCAGACAAGCTTGAAGAAGAGTATCCATATAGTAATACTTTCCCAAATATGCAATAACTTGGTGCTCAGGAGCCTCCAAAGCATGAGCTGATGGGGAGGGGGTTACCAATACCCAAAAGATTTCATTCACTTCTGCTCACCCAAATTGTGCCAGAATAGTCAAGAGCTCCATGTCAACACCAAGATGCACCTTCCTCTAGCTCAAACCCCACCACAGATCTTCAGCCACCATTCTAGCTCTATAAGGTAGAAGGAGGAGAAAGCTGAGCTCTCCTGTTAGCTCAGTACTTCAAAAGCACAAGGACACAGCACCAATTAACTTCATTTACAACCCAAAGTCACAAAGATTTCTTCAAGCAGAGAACTTTGTAAGCAAATGTTAATATTAAAGTCAGGAGAAATTAACTTGGGCTGGTAAGAAGTGATTAGTTCTGGAAATATGTATCGTTAGGCCAGAAATAAAAAGTTTAAACATTATCTGGGAATCAGGAGGACAGACTGGGAGGTGCTTTAATTGCACAGATGGAGCACACATGAGGCCAAGAAATCAAGTTACAACTGATTTTTAAAAGTTGAATTATTCACCTCTTACAAGCCTCTCACTATGAGGGTATTTTTTTTCTTTTTATTACCACACATGTGAACAAGAGGCTAAATAATGGTGAAATTAATTGAGCTTAAAACAATTTACTCAAGCAGGACTGTAGGCAGATAAAAATCATATAGCCTGAAAGGCCAACTTTAATAATTTTCTACTCTTAGGCTTAAAACAGGAAAATAACCACAGCACAAGACAACAATCTCTTCACCTGGCAGTAATATGAATATAAAAACAGATGAAGACAATTCTCTTCCAACATTTTCTGGCTAGACCACAGTAAATACCCAAAGAGAAATAAGAATGTCTGCCCAGAGATGTCTGTGCAGATAGCTGTTTCTTTGATTTACATAGTATTCAAAGAGCTTCACAACAGTTAGATGTAAATATGGTTTAAAGGTGCTTTTTTTAACCCTGACTGAAGATTTTACTCATTTTTACCTCCAGACCTGAGCCCATCTCTTCATGTAGGTCTTTGCCTCCTTGCTCTGCACCCACAGAGCCAACAGGATGACACAGCATGGTTGTCAACCTCTGAGATGGATTAATGCTGGATGTTAAAAGCCTAAAACCCCAGTTTTTATGTCCCAGGTGTTCTTAGAGCAAAGCTATTAATGTCAAAGCTGTTTAAAAGAAAATGTTTTAGAGATTTAAGTACTGAGATGTTTTGATTAAGGTTAAGTGGGGAACTCCAGGAGTGGCCTCTCAGGTTAGACATATCCAAGATATGAGAAAGCTCACATCAGTGGTACCAGATGTCTTAAAATTTGCATACAGACAACACTGAAATACATTGTTAAAGCACAGGAAGGACTAGATTTGTGAGGGCAGTAGAAATCAGATGCATGCTGAAACTGCAGCTTTCTGTCATCCACTGCCTTAACCCCCACCACACAAAGATGCTGCATTTGGGGGTGTGAGGGGATACATCCACCCCTACTGCTCATAGCACCCATGGACCAGACATCCAAGAGTTTGTTCTGTCCATTTTTCAGTCTACCTGGCAGATGCAATCTACCTCCATGACCTCCCAAAGCAGCAAGGTCTGGATGTTCACAGCTTGCTGTGGAACTCATTTATTAGATCTGGTTTACAATGGTCTCCCATTAGATTCATTAAATTGCCCCCTCCTGCTCCTAGGATGGAAGGATTTGATGGAACAACAGCTCTGCTCAGCCATGTATTTACTGAGACTTGTAAAGAGTCTTTATGAAAATGGCAGATTAAATACCCAAGTTCATATTTTAGAAATTAATGCTTCCAAGAGGGGCTCACCCCCCATGGGACTCACAAAGCCATCCACCCAAAATCACTGCAGCCTGCCTTCTTTAAACAGAATTAATCCATCTCTAGAGAATCATACAGAATTTTTTCCAAGTAAAACTGTGCCTTCGTACATTACACTGGGATTCAATGACAATCAAATTCTAACACATTTTTTCCTGGCCAAGTGTGGAAAGGAGGTGTGTATATTGCTCTCTCACCCTCCCCCCCCAAGCATTTTCTGGTACACTACTCCTTGAAATGCTCCTTTACAAGGAACACAGCTTAGATATTTTCATACCCCTTAGCAATGGCTAACTGTGGAAATGCACATAAATTTAACAAGAGTACAACACAGTTTGCTATTTTTAAAGCTGGAATATTTTATTCTGGGGTCTTTTACCATATTAAAACACAATGAAAGCTAGGCAGCTAATTATCTAAGAGGTAACAAAACTTTCAAACGACACACAGATGTTGAGCTGTACTAAAAGGACAATGATTTTGCCAAAATCACTGCCAAATTAAAGTTCCTATTTGGAAACTTTCACACACTTGTGTTTGGTGCAGCTGCAGCTGTTTAATTGCACATAAATTTTGTTTTCCTCTTTCCGATTGTTATTCAAATGACATTAAAGAGCAATTACAGCAGAATGACAATAACGAGTCCGTTAAAAGTTCAAATTGCAGAGGATCTGTTTTAATTTAAATTCAATAAAATATTAGGAGGGTAAAGTAAATGGATCTTTCTGCATGCACATAAATGGTCTTTTTCTTTATACTGCACGTATGTGTACTGAGCGCGTGTATCTACTGTATGGGCAACCAGGGGTAACTCTCAGCCCTGCTTGGTCTCTTTGTAGCCTCTGGGTTGATGCTTACCCACAGAAAAAAAGAGAGAAAGAGGTGTTTTGAGGCATAATCTGTTTGAGCAGAGAGTTGCAGATGGAATGAGCTCAGCAGTGGCCATGGTGCCAGTCCACATGGGCGCTCGGGGCGGCTGTACCAGATCAATGTGTTCCAAGCAGGTAACCCCCTGGGGATTTTGGGCCCTGGTTTTGCCAGGATCTGACCTGTGTGGGTAGGTACCTGGTGCAGATGCTAAGCCTCACCTCACACATCTGATTACCAGGCACCTCATTTAGCTGAAGGCACAAAGCTTCAGACCACAAAAACTCTGCAGACTTCATCATTTTGGTATTTATGCCTCACCTAAATACTCCCAATGCATTTGATTACCTCTTGTATAAAAGCCCCTCTTAAAAATTTGACCCTGGAAATAGATCTGGAGGATATAAACCCAATGTGACTGAACCAGAACAACAGAGACCACCAAAACACGTGTTGGCACAGCACCGTTATGTCCTTAAGGTTTCTCCTTATCAAACTGGGCAGAAAACAGTCCTGGAGATCATAAAATGGATTTACAAGATCTTCAGCTCTACACCAACACAACTGTGAGAATTTCTGACACCAAGATGACAATGTATTCATTTTAACCTTACAAATATACGCTGCCTATTGTGCTTCAGCTTTGGAAAGTGGAAACGAGGCACTCGCTTACCAACGTTTAGTATTTTTGTGACAAAAATATGTTTTAAAATGGCAACTTCCTATTACATTTAGCTATAAAATAGAGATAAATAAGTAGCTATAATTTTAAATTTAGCAAACAAACCGACCATTCAAAGGTAAGATTTGGGGGGGGGGGGGGAGGCTAGTAGTTTTAAATTTATATTAAAACCGGTAGAAAACTTATCTATGGATTTCTCTACACAGCTAGCTCAGAATGACTACTTACATACCAAGTAAACATTATTTAAATGTCAGAGAGACACAAAATCTCTAGAAGTAATTTAAGCAGTGAAAATGTTATATATAGCATATTTGGTTATTTAACTAGAAAAAAAAAAAATAAAAAAAAAACCCAATTGCTTTTAAGTCTCTATAGGAATTTATAGTTTTTAAATATTTTTTCTATTTTTTATTATAAAAATATACTTTTATAAAAAGAAAAAAAGGCTGAATTTTCTTTAAGTCAACCTTAGCCACTTCTACTTTATCTTCCACCTCCTATTCCTCCTCTCTCCAAACACAAAACTGACTGACAATCTACAAAGATTTTAGTAGCAGAGCTACAGAGCAGCATTTCCTCTGTAAGTCAGCACAGTTATCAAAAACATGCTATTTATCATCTGCTAGTGATACAATCAAGGGGGGAAAAAAGCACATGCAAATGTTTGGCTTCTTCAGTCTAGCTGCATTAGATACTTTTAGTGATGCTGTCTGGCAAAAATAAAAATTGCCTTGGCAATACCAACTCGTTCCATCTTACCTGTAAATATCTAACGTAGTGATTTACACATCTTCAGAGATACCAATACTTATCATAGAATCCTAGAATGCTTTGGGTTGGAAGAGACCTTAAAGATCATCCAGTTCCATCCCCCTTGCCATGGGCAGGGACACCTCCCACCAGCCCAGGTTGCTCCAAGCCCCATCCAACCTCTCCTGAAACACTGCCAGGGATGGGGCAGCCACAGATCCCCTGGGCAACCTCTGCCTCACCCCCCTCACATTAAAGAATTTCTGCCTCATGTCTAATCTCAATCGTTCCTCCTCCATCTTAAAGCCATTTCCCCTTGTCCTATCACTGCATGTCCTTGTAAAAAGTCCCTCCCCAGCTTTCCTGTAGCCCCTTCTAGTACTGGAAGGCCACTAAAAGGTCTCCCCAGAGCATTCTCCAGGCTGAACAACCCCAATGTATGAATAGCCCCATTAAAATGACTGGATTAATCATATCCATATGGGTGAATGCTACACATCTAAGCATAAAAAAATCCAAATGCCTCAGCCTCCAGTTTCTTAAATCATTACCCCCACGACTTATGTTCAACCCTTAAGGAGAGAATTTCTATTTCTTCTCCTTGGCTATAGGGGATCGATCCCTCAGCAGCACAGCTGTGACCTCATTGCCTGCAATATGCTATTGTCTACTTTCTCAGCTCATATTCAGATGAATTATCATTTTTTAAATTTAAATGCCTTAAGAATCATTTTTTAAACTTGGCGTAAGTCAGGCAGTATTCCAGTCCCTGAGAAATACTCTGACGCCTGCAGATAGCAAATTATTAAAATTTTGAAGACTCAGTAAAAACGGAATCAGAAGATCAATCAGTTGAAAATTGGTCCATCTAGTCCCCATCCTGACTCTGGAAGTTGTCCAAGCATCTGATGTTTGAAAAGCAAATTTTCTGCAAGTAAGGAAAAAATACATTTATTTCTGACTCGCCTTGTCAGTCCTCCTCGTACCATGAAATTGGAGGTTTTTATCACTCCTAAAACTTTCATTTCCATACACTGTTTAATTATTCAATTATTTAATTATAAATTCTATTCTAAATGGGCACCACAAAGCAGTTCCACTTTTAAGCATAGTCCTTTCCAAGTCTCAGATCAACACATCTAGCAATGCTAATAGCTAACCAGCTATTCCTTACTAAGTACTTCCATCCCTTACTAAGTACTTACCTACACCAAATAAATTTGAATTATTTTATTTTTCAAGTCACTGCAGTATCTCTCATGATCTGGACTAACATCTCTGTTTAGCACTGTGTTATTGACAGTGAAAATATCAGATACTTCCACTTAGAGCTACTGTCCTTTAGGAGATACTAACTGTTCCCTACTGGCAAAGCAGACAGACAAAAGAAAGCCATCATCCAGAAAATCAAGAACTACCTGCAAGTCCTGGGCTTCCTAAAAAAAGCCGTATCTTATAATGCCATCTGATCTTGAGTTTTATCTTGAAGAAATTGGGTACCAACTGTTATTTCCCCTGGGCAGACAATAAAGGATTTAACATCCTTCAAAAGCACTTCTTTCCCATTTCTGACGCTACAAAAACTACTTAGTTTCTTCTTGTGTGAGGACACCGAAGGGGTATAAGGAAGTGCAGAAAAGAACTGGGAAAAGAGAATAATATTTCATTTCTATCAACTCTAGGAGTTCTGTCTGTGGCCTTGACATGATGTTAGAGAAATAGTCCAAGCAAGGAAAATGCTCTTCTCCTGCACAAACCTGCCTTTCTGGGTGTTCTCTAAGTAAAGAATTGACCCAAGATTAAGATCTAAATTGCTGTTTCTTTTGAGATTCCAGATATATGAGTGATATACCAATAAGCTTTTAAAAGTCCCAGCCCAAAAGAAGTCACATCTTTCATGATACGCACATCCCTCAAAGAACAATGCAAGCATCAGCTCTTTTTTTACATATTGTGAAACTTTATTACCTGGAAGATCCTTTTGTGAGTGCCAGCATAAAAGGACCTTTCGTTGCTCTCTGCTTGTTTCAGAGCTTGAAGAAATACACCTATCACTTTCTTTCCCTCAGAAATCAGAGATACCAGAGATGCAGATTCATCAAGCATTATTCCAAGGAAAAAAAATACATAACAAAACTTATTTTACTAATTTAGTGTGGTCCTTAACGACTACAATTTGTGAGCCAGCTTCAAAATGTATCCTGAAGATACATGTAGAGAAGAGACTATGCTCTATGGAAAAGACTGCAGCTTCACAGGATTTTTCCACCAAGAGATCCAGTACGTCTCAAAAGAGCAATGGTCATCAGGTATTAAAGAAGGAACAGTAGATTAAAAAAAAAAGCCACAACCAAACCTGTTTTGAAGCATTATACCCTAAAATAAGGGTGGGAAAATTTCCTTTACTGGGAAGGGGGAAGAAACGCTGAGGTTTTACAACCAGGACAAGATCTGAAAAAAGAGGACAGCTCCACCAGAACTCATTTTCTACTCCCAATTTTTTTTTCCCCAGGTTATCACAGAGGTGACTTTTAAAATGCAATGTATGTGATGACTTGCTAAGTATCTCAAACATCCAACACCAGCAGAGTTATCAACTACATCTAAGAAATTGGAAAGCATCACATAGAAAATACAGAATATGGAGGAGGAAATTCTGAAAAAAATACACTTTGATGAATGAAGAACCAACTTTCTGAAGTTACTAATGATATTTACATATGAAAAGAGGATTATGCACAGTTTCAGAAGTTCTTATGTGTCTGAAGTCATATCCATCTCCCCTAGGAACCAACTGAAGGATGCACACACTTGCCCTGAGGTACTGGATGGGAGATAAAAGGAAAGTCCAAATGCAGCTGGGGCTACAATGGTCATGGCTAGTGAAATAATGCCAATTTCCCACAGACAAGCACATCCAGTATAAAGACTCAATGCTAAAGAGTGGCTTCCAGTGCCAGGGGACGAAGGCACCACACCCTAGGAAGAGAAAGTTCACTTTATAGAGAGCATTTATTTTAAAAATTAAATACATGGGTTTGGGGAAATGCTGGAAGGCAAACAGAATGGCCTTTGAAAAACTTTGCAATCAATGAACCGTTCTTCAGACATCTGTTACTTTAAACTGACAAATTTTTCTGAAACATAAGCCAGAGTAACTAAGACATGTTGGGATAACTGATGGTTTAGACCTCCAAGATTTCTTCTGAAAATCTCATGCAACCACCAAAAAACCCACAACTGCTGCTTTGTGTGCCTCCTGCCATAAAAAAATATACTTTCTGCTAAAAAGGCTCAGCTGACATTAGCATTTGTTTCCAGTCCATTTTATCTTGCTCTCTGCCACACTGTTTGGAGGAGAAGGATACGTAACATTTTTCACCAACTGTCATACCCTTGCAGATCAGTGGGTTAATGTATCAGCCTTTCACCTTTGGAAACCACAGTTCAACAGCCTGAATTACTTCAGTAATAAATGCAGTTTTGTCTTAGATCAATACAGACTTGTATTTGAAGAACTGTAACAAAATATTTTTATAACCTTGTGGAAAAGGTAAGAAGTTGGCAATTCTCTTTTATGCCATAGATTTCCTCTATAATCTCAAGAAAGCTAATTAAACCCAGCCTTTGAAAATAATTAGGTATCTTACACTCTGATTTTACTGACTCTGGTTTCAATAAAACCACTTCCTTTGATAAACTTAACTATGATATGAAATAACTATAAATTATTTCCAGAAATATGTTTGCAGCAGGTAAAACATTACAAGCCAATAAAATGTACATCTAGCTCAGGTAAGAGCTTTAAAAAAAAATAAACAAAACACAACCAGGTTTCTTATTACAATGGGGGGGGGAAAAGCATTGTTAAAAATCAGATTTTCAGCCTGAAACCACTTTTCACACTTCACTAATAATACTGAGAAAAATAGAGCTTGTGGGGGGGAAAAAAAAAAAAAAAAAGGAAAAACAAAAGACAAACAATAACCCACACTAGGATAAACTTAAAATTGCTTAAGAGTGAGTTAGCAGCCCTGTTCCAGCTGTAGCTAGCAATCATTTTGCTCACAAATATGTAACACCACGGATTTTAACTTCAGATACAGCCATGACTTTATGTACTGCAGAGCACGTGGTCAATGTAATCTTTCTAACCAATATGCTTAAGGGATTTACAATATCATAACATCCATCTTTACCAAAAAGTGGATGGATTTCTAACTTAGTATTGACGTTTTTAAGACCTCAGAGCCCTAGGCAGGATATATTGTTCTTTGAAAGAAATGCAAAGCCTTCTGAAACCAAACACACCAACAAGCACACAAACAGATAATTTCCTGCTTTCCTATAACTAAGGGGCATGTTAATTCTTTTACTATAAGAGGGATTATTAAAAAAAACAACAACAAAAAAACCCCCAAACCTATTCTATTGATTTTAATGGTGCTGTCACTGTAGCAGAATAATACTTTTCCAGTATCACTTTGTATTACTGTTTCAACCTCTGATGACAGATGAAAAGTACTGAATCTTAGCCAAAAGCTGAATACACCATTATCTCTTTTTGCACAGCTGCAGAGACATATCCTAATACAGAGTGGTGCTTTCTACCATTTTGTTTAGGGCTTTAAAAAAAAAAAAAATTATTTTTTTTTTTTAAATCACATATCCTAAAGGCAAAGACAACCTGAAACTTTGCTCAAAGAAGCATGAAGGCACAATTCCTTTGCAAAAATGTATGACTACCTTATAATGTCACATTACCATACATAGAGTTAGTAATGGGTGGCTGAACTCTGCAACATTGTTTGATTTTTATTCTCTGTTTTGTTCCAGTCAGTTCAGCAAATGGGATAAATAAATACATAAAGGTTTATATTAACTCAGTCTAAGTCATAATGTAATTCAAATACTATTTGGAATGGAGGCACATAAGCCTGAAAGGGACCTTTTGGGTCACTGGCTCTGGTTTTAACTACTATTCATTCTTGGTTCACACAAGCCCTTAAAAAAAAAAAGAACCCAGCCCCCTCNGAATAGAATTTATAATTAAATAATTGAATAATTAAACAGTGTATGCAAATGAAAGTTTTAGGAGTGATAAAAACCTCCAAAAAAAAAAAACAAAAAAAACAACAACAACAAAAAAACCACAAAAACCAAAAAACAAACAAACAAAAACACCACACCCACAAGAAAACAAAAAAAACCCCACAACAACAACAACAAAACACACACACAAAAAAACCAAACCCCACCACACAGAGATCACACTCCACTTTAAAGCCAGCTCAGTGTCCAGAGCCAGTGTGCTTGTCAGATCAATCACCCATGGTCAGAAGCCTCCCAGCATCAAGCCTAAAAGTAGTAATTGTCAGTTTACATCAACTTATTTCCTATGCTAATGCTGGCATTCAGCTGAAATAACTCCCCACTTCTTAAATTTTCCAATATTCTTCCAGACAGCAAACATATACATGCTCTCAACCCACATTTTGCCACTCTGTCTGACCTTCTCAGGACATCCATCCATGTCCATGGCTTCCTCCATCACATCAACAGATCTCCCAGTATGAATCCTGTGTTTGTCAATGTGATGACAAGGGTAAGGCACAGGGTCTGGGATGGGACAAAAGCCCAATTCAACAACACTACAATTTCTGCCTCTTCCGTGGAAGTTTCTTACACTGTGTATCAGACTTGACTCTCTCCTAGCTGTATTTTATTAGGGACTTGCCATTCACCTGCAGCCACTTACACAACCTGGATTTTCTCTTCATTTGCCCTCTGAAACAATGGAATAATATGGATTGGGAAGTTCAGAATTTTATATGTATATAAACATATAAATTTACACACACACACATATATATAGGTCGTCTCTCTGTGCATATCCCTGCAGTTCCTGGTATGAAATTTAATACCATTTGTATTTTATACATCCTCATCATCTTCCTCCTGGATATTCCAGTCATTTACTGTACATTGGTGGTTCCATCCTATTGCACATTCTCATCATATTTTATTTGACCAATCTTCCTGCAAGATCACTAATAAAAACATTAAAGAAACACGCTAAAACCAATTCACACATCACCAACAACACTCTTTCTGCATTATTTTTCTTTGCATCAAATCCTCTGTCACACTCTCCATTCTTAAAGTAATTCTCATCGTTTCCAGTTTCACTAACAATTTCCTGAAGTGATGCTTATTAAGTACTTCACTGAAGCCCAGACCGAGTAGAAGTCTCAGTTACTTATTTTTAGTAAACTCAGACTGCTTTGCGCCATTTCTATCTACTAGATCACAAACTACTTATTTCCTCAAAGCACTTTCCAAAGGATGTAGCTGAGGTGTGACTAGCAAGTTGGCAGTCCTTTCAATAAGCTTCCCTTCTCTTTTTTGGTTGTACATTAAGTGTTTTCCAATTAGTAATTGCTAATAATTGTTCCCTGGGCAACCTCTGCCAGTCTCTCACCACCCTCACACTAAAAAATTACTTCCTAATTAAAAAGAGTCACGGCTAACACTGTGACTAAAAGGAAGCACTCTCATTTCAACCATTCAGTGATTTCTTTTTTGCTTAACAAGAGAGTAAGAACTAAATTCATAGCTACAGAATAAAGTACAGTGCTTGTCACCATCGTATTGATGAAAATCCTCTGCATCTCTGTGTTCAGCCACCTGCCCTCAGCAAAATTACACCACAACCTACATGTATCCACACAGAAGTGTGCCCAGGTCAGTAGAAATAAAATACCACCCAGGGACGTTGTCTCTGAAGCAATGTAAGCACATAGTCTACTCAAATAAATTTGGGCAATGGCCTCACATTGTAAAAAGAAATTCCAATCAACCTCCCTTTATTCTTACATACAAGCTATAGTCTCCATTTCCATACATACATATATAATCTTTTTCTGACCAAACCATTTTATTCCATTGAAAATTGTATCAATATTTCAGTTACATAGTCCCTTCTTTGCATGACTGGTTGTGTAAAGGGGGGTTGTGTAACCCCCCCAAAATGGTTACCATCTCCCTAGTATAGCAGATTTACAACTTAAAATACCTCCTTAGAAAAAGGTTTCATTTTTCCTCCTATGAACTTTGTTGCTAATCCTGTCAGCAGCATCCTGCTATCCTTAGCACCACCCAGCTACCCTCATTTATTCCAGCACAACCAACTCAACAACCTAATTTTAAATTTTACTGGATGAAACATGGAACCAGTGGCAGACCAAAACTCATCTGCAATGTTGTATTTTCATGTTCAAGAGACATAATGATGAAATCAGTTTCCAGAGTGTGCAGCTACCAGTGGCTGGGGGTGGGAAAGCACTCCCCCCTCTGCAGCCTTCCCAAAATCCCAGAGCAGGGAGCTCATTCCAGAAGCTCACAGTGGCCTCAGCCATGGTTGTACATGTTCTTGCAGTGGAATTTTAAAAAAGACAACAAAAATAGATACCGAGCAGAATTCATCAATCAAGACATTAGCAAGATAAGATTTGTACTCCAAATTATCCAAAAGCCAAAGGACATTCTACACCACAAAGTGAAGTCATCCTGGGTCCTTTCGTGGTGAAACGGTCATTATGTCCAAAGTCAGAGCAAGTCATGCACACTGCTGGATGAACCAGCCAGGAAACCATGGCACATATTGAGCAAAACCTCCCTGCCCGGAGTGAGTGCATCCAGTGTGTTCCCATCCTGCTTTCTTTCGTGCTCTTTTGCTCCATCTGCTGGCTCTGAAACCGCAGGCAATGTGTTCTCCACCCCCAGTAATAACAATGCCAATTTAAAAAATGAAGATGAAACTAACAGTGAAAAAATTACACGTCAGAATCATTGTAAGTTTGTGTACAAATAGATTATCCATATATAGACTAACACGGATACAGGCACTTATTTAATAAATCAAATTCTATTAAGGAAAAGGGTCTTTGATGGGCATTTTTATTACTCCCCTAGAGGGAATCAGATTCCATCGCAGAATCAAAAACTGACACTGGATGAGATCTAAAGAGGCCCTTAGTCCACCCACCAACTAAAGTAACACCAAAGTTCCCCCTTCCAAAATCCTCCAGATGCCACCAGCTCCTAAAGCAGCTTGTTCCACAGCAATACTAGCATCAAAACACATTTGCTGAACAACTTAATAATCTTAAACCTGTGATTGAATACAAATGTTCACTCAGAGACACTCAGAGATGGGGAAGACATGAACAGATGTGCTGATAGTACATCAGCTCTGGGTTTGCAGCAGAGCAGAAGGACCCAATCAGCACAGTAATGGAGCAACCTGCAGCCCTGAGAAGCAGAGGTCGAGGATATCATTCCCTTCTGCCACCCCAGAGCTTGTAACACAGCTTTAAGTAGGTCCAGACGCACCATGGAAATGTATAGATTCCTTAAATCCCCTTCACTCTGGAATAAACACATTAATTGCCATGCTGAAAGCTTTTTGGCTCTTCAAAGTCAAGCTCAAGCACAGGTAGTAAGTCAGGGATTCTAGTTAAGACTTGCAAAGTCATTTTTCAGTTGTCAAAAGCACATAGAAATTTAACAACAAAGAAGGCTGATACAGGTTGAAAATTCTCATAATCTTGTGAATGAGAAACTTAGGGAGAATCTTCCAGTAATGCCCAAATTTTCTTCTTTTTATAGTATGGGTAAAGGAAAAAGTACAAAAAAGAACAAAGCCAGACTTTAAAATCCATATTGCAATAGGAACTTAAATCAGATACTAAAAGTTTCATGATACCAGGCTCAGCGTTACTCCAAAGGTAGTTCTACTTGAAATTCGGGGCTTGTGGAATAAATCACTACAGGCTTGCTGTGCTCAGAAATTCCTCCCTTTGAATCTGATCCTTCTCAAAGACAAGAAGCTGAATTACTCAGTACTTTGGTTTGACATGGTGCTGCCATTCACAACATTTTTATATTCAAATACAGCAAAGAGATGAAGCTGCTGATTTTGTATTTGGATCATATTAGTCAATGCCTTTCTCAGTTCTCTGACAGAGAAGTTTAAGAGGAGAAAGGTGCCAAACAATGTACAAAGAACATTAATGACACTTTTGGAAAAGCAAAACCAAACATCAAATATTTTGAATTACACTATTAGATGGCTGCACAACTCAAGCCTCAATGTATATGCAGAGCATATAAGGTACCATGTATCCACCTACGTGGCACTAAATAATAACAGGGGATGTAAACGTAAAGAAATCAGAATTGTGTATCTTTTGTTAGCTTAGTGTGATTTCTACAGAGACAAAAATCCCTTGCATTCTGTTTTTTAGAAGCTAGTACAGAGGAAAATACAACCTGACCTTAATAAATTTTTCTTCTGACAATTTTTTCTGCACTGTGCCTAATTTTGCACTTTGACAGCTTCCACATTATTCATTTCAGGTCACGCAAGAACATTACAAACAGAACAATGTTCCAGAGGAGCATATTGAGTAACAGTCCAAATTGAACTGTTTAGTGAGATAACAGAGCAAGGATGCTGCAGCATAACAGGATTCGTATCTTTCTGTTGCTGTTGCCAAGGGACAAAGTTGGCTTAATTCAGATGAGCATTTTCATAGCACCTCATCGAGCAGCTACAGGTGTTCATAACCCCCACTGCAAATTAAATGAGTATTTCAAAAAAACAAAAAAATGTATGGCTTTGTATCCTTTGGAGCCAGTGGATAAGAGGGTCTGAGCTACATACCAGAGCCCCAGCAGTTCGGTACAGGGAGATGCATGAGGATAGGATGACCCATGCCAATTTTATGTATTATATATCAGAAGTAAGAGTTCCATTCCAGTCTTCATTACGTTCTTTCATGTCTGCCCTCTGTTATTCAGTTACTCATGTGGTAAAAAAAAAAAAAAAAGAAACCCTCACAGTGCTTTTTTTTAGACCTTTAGAATAAAAAATACCATATATGCACTGCTTGCTAATTATTCAGTTCTTTAATTTGAGCACATCCCTAAAATACTCCTCTAGAGTTTAAGCTGATGGTATTACAGCTGTCTGTCTTTGAGAAGTCACTAAGACAGCAATTAGCTATAGGCTTAAAGGAAAAGTAATGCATATAGATTCTATATTAATTAGTGACAAGTCATTTCTACAAGATTTTTTCCTCTTCCCAGCAAATGTCTATACACTCATTTAAAACCCGAGCACAGCTGTATGATGTAACCAGCTTAAAAAAATAGACTGAGCTTGCTTAGAATACAAAACAATACGAAATTAATTTTTGCAGTATTGAAATCTAACACACATTTCAGAGGAAACAAAGTAAAGCCATCAAGCAAGATTTTGTCTCCTGGGCTTCAGTACTAATTGCTTGTGGACTTTGCAAGATGTTAGAAACAGCAGAAAACCACAGAGCCTTTTCTCAGTGGAAATCATGAGAAAAATATCTTTTCCTCTGACCACAACAATAAATGCTTTTAAACACACAAAGTCGTCACAAGATTTTCTTAGCAACTCAGAAGAAATCACTTCAGACAGGATTACTACTTTGTATGTATATCCAAAGCCCTGCAGGCGTACTAAAGTCATATTTGTTAATTCTGCACTAGTCTGCTTTGACTTCACCATGGGGCTTTTGAAACATTAAAAAAATTAGTTGAAAACATGAAGCTTAAAGAAAACACATATTGCCTTATACTGTAAATATCCTATATCACGAGTTAGGGGTGTTTGATGTTCATGCCATTTTGTTTGGCAGTGATCAATCTGAACCATTTTTCTCCTCTTTTCTTTAATCCACTTCCAACTGCCAAACAGCTCACTGGAGAAGAGTCCCCAAAAGGATGGAAAATCACTGTAACTGCCACAACCCAGGCCCCTGCACATAATTGCACACGTGCACAAAGCTCTTCTTACAAGGATGGTCAAATATGCACGTGCTGCAGTCAGAAAACTGCCCTCTTTACTTAAAAAATAGCACGCCCAGTACACCCAGTGAAACTTTGTATTTCCCACTACTGAAGTGCAAGCCTTTCCCTCCATGTCTGCACTGGTGGGGAAAAAAGGCATCCACAGAGCCAGAGTAATATGTGAGTCAAGGTTGGACACACCACTCCTGTTGGCATCTCTCCCTTCATCCCTGGAGGTACTTAGAAGACATGCTGATGAGGTGTTTAGGGACATGGTTTAGTGGCAGACTTGGCAGTGCTGTGTTAGCAGTTGGACTTGACAACCTTAAAGGTCTTTTCCAACCAAAATTATTCCACCATTGTTGCCCTGGCTCTTGACTCATCCCACCTTCAAGGCATGGATGCAGCACAGACTGAGTTTTTAATTTAAACAAGGTCTAAAACAGTCTTGTACAGCTCCACTAATATACATCTGGAGTTGGCCTAACCCACAAAAAACCCTCATTTTCTCGTATGTTCATTGAGCTGCACTAGTGGGCAGCCCTGAAGGAATCTTTGCCTATTGACTCTTTGGGTAAGGACAGCCCTACCTTACCTGACCAACCTCCCCAAGGCTAACACCTGAGGACAGGCACCTGCTTCTGAAGATTTAGATGATTTACAGAAAGCATCAGTTACACCATGGATTGACTCTTATCAAAGCACACAAGGTTTTACGTTCTTCCTTCTCTTATAATCCAGTTCTAGTATGAATGAGAAATAAAATCATGGATTATAATGTGACTTAAATCAGTCATTCATGGTTTTATCAAATCAAAAAGTACATTTTTCCAACATGGATTACTTGTTTATTTATAAATGGGCATCTCTGGGTCTTTTAATGAACCTAACTTGCAGCCTGTATTACAGGTACATAGAAGCATTCATCCATAATCACAGCTGAGTTTTATCCATATATTCAGTAGATGTATCCATGTGCAAAGGATATGACCAAAGAGCATTACTAGCCACACACATAACTAATCCATGAAGTAACTGAAGTAAACTCCTGCAAGGTTCTTATCACTCAGTTACTTTGATAGCTTCTACAGAAGAGAGGAAACAATCCTGGGAAGGTAGTAAGGAAAGTTTTCTCAAGTCTAGCTGCAAAGCTCCATGCTGTGAATGTCACCCTGCAAAACTAGGAAAAAAACTTCTCCCCCAGTATTGGGACATTCAGTGCAGGAACACAATTGCTTTTAAGAAAACCACTTGGTATCCTTAGGAACAATGACTCTATTTTTCAAAAGCAACTACTACTTGGGCCTGGAAATGATGACAATCCATGCTCTGAAAAATCAAATCCTTTCATCTTCTCTCATAAACATAAAAGGTACTGAAATTTTCCAACTAACTTTCAAAGTGCTGGCCCAGAGGTATGCTTTGGAGCTATGGATTTACCATTCCCAGCCCAGAACGTTGTTTAATTGAGCTAATAACTAGTCTGCTTCTCAAATTATTTCAAAGCAAAATGTAATTTTCTGTACTTTTCAGGATTTTCAGGTTTCCTAATGAACAGCATAATAACAAGGTATTTTCACACCCTAATGTTTTCTCCCTTCATTTCACTGCACATAAGACATCCCACCCTTCCAGTCCATCTGACAATATACCTGTTGTTCCCAGTGCAACTGCTGGCATGAGTAACAAGGCTCTGCTGTTAACATTTCAGCTTAAAATGTCACATTCTGCATATCCTCCAATGGTTTGTTCTGATTTCAGATGAAAAATACGTAAGTCATGACATACTGCCAATAAAAAAAAATAAATTTAAAACTAAAAAAAAAAAATCCATCACAGCATTAGATGCCAATTTGCTCTTTAAAAGACTTTTGCGTTCTCCCCTATGTACAGATTTGCACTTCTAAAAGTTTTGTAATTAAGAAAGGCCACAAGCAAATAAACTTCCAAATCCATACTTTACTGGCACTCAATTGGTTTTCCCACAAGAATCTTTATCCAGCAGAATATACTCAGACACTAACTATGCAAATAAGACACTTGCCTGGGCAACAAAGCTTAAACGACACCAAACTACCCAAAGATGAAGCACACAGTGATTTAAGCAGCAGCAGCAGTGGAAGTATGGAGCTAAATTAACAGGAGCCCCTTTGAAAATTGAACTCATAATGAAACCTGGATTAGAGAACAACCTGACTGCAGCACACCTGACCATATCTCATAGCTTTTGTATAAGCCTAAGTGGAAAAGATAAATCCTGGCCTGCGTAGAATAACACCCTGATTATTTATTAGAATGTGTTTCTCCCTATACAAATGTGTTAAATCCATATTAGGTTCGTTTCCATTAGGTAAAACTAATTTATTTGGTATAAGGCAAATGGAAAAAAAAAATTGAACCATTTAAAAATTGCCTAAGGTCACTTCATGGACAAAACAACGTGTCTAAACTGCAGAGATGACAACCATGCATAATATGACTTCACAGAAATTGCTTCCTTGATGACAATACATTAAAATCCTCATTGAATATTCATAGAATTCTTGACAAGATTGAGTGACACGTAATCCCAGCCCCAGCAAGCACCAACTTGATAGTCTCACTGGGCAAGGATGGATGCTACCCCAGCCAGGTCATCTTTGTTAGGAACAGCTGAACAGAACATCCCCGTTTCCAGTTCTTAGTAGCACACCCAGCAGACACAAACAAAAGAGAAGGAAATGAAACATATGAAGCTCATCTGTACCTCAGATGCCAGGGTGAGGAAAAGCCTTAATCACAATTGTACCAGAAGCAAGTGCCAGGCCTGTCAATTCCTTAAAGGATGAGAAATAGCAAAGAAAAATCTTCTGAGGAACTTTCACTTAGTAAGTTATGACCTCTGCATGATAAATAGGTAAGCAGAGTTTAAATGATGTGAAATATGTCAATTCAGAATGCATTAGGATGCATTAACAGACAGCAGCTTAGACACTGGGAAAATATTAAGATGGATAGATCACTTAGCAACAATAGGACAAAGAAGGTTTTAATAAAGGCAAGGCAAGGCAAGACAATGTGATCTTAGTACCACTGACAAACCAGAGTGCCTTTCTTTTCTGTTGGATATGCAGCAATGTGATAAAAAGCAATGACCTAACTTGTGAAAAACTGAAAAACATTGAAGCCAAAGCCTTGTTTAGTTTATTAATTGGGTAAGAAATTCGACTGCTAAATCCCATAACATTAATGCAGTATGATTAGTACATATTTGATCCTATAATAAACCTGTTCCATAATTTCTGATCCACAAATGTGATACATAAAGTCCTAATGCCACCACTCCCATGTCAGGCCATGTTTCCTGTTCACATCAGGACTTCTCCCTGCTACCTCTATCCTGCTGGGTGGTGCATCAGGCCACGAAAAAATAAATGCAAAAGGCAAAACAAACTTGTGAACCTGTGCTACTCCTCCAAGGAGCAGTGAGATCACAGGAGTTTACAAAATATAATGAATAATATATAACTGCTTCACAGGGCAACTTTAAGGTGATTCACTTTTGTTTGGTTTTTAAGTTCGGAAACAAGTAAAATTTTTAATTCTTGCTGAAATCTCAGCCTGGTACAGGGAAAGGAAGGAAGACATATAAAAAACACACCATAACAAATCTGGAAAATAAAATTTAAATAATTCATTTTATCTTGTCATTTTCTTGTAAGCCCCAGGCTGACACCTTTGGAACATCTCCAGCCATACAATTACACCTGGCACATGCAAAATTTTCATTTCTACTGTCATTCCAGATCACTGCCATTTACCTTTGATTTTAACACTATTGACTACTCACATGAGCCTCTCAGCAAAACACCTTATCTGCAGCCAATCCAGGGGGTGTTTGCACTAAACCAAATACATAGGGGTGCTCAGCAATGCCCTTTATCCATCACTTCTAAGTACTTCACACATGACACACAAGCTCAGAGACTGGTCTTGAATCTTCCTCCTCAGTCAGCCAGACCCTTCCACTGTCAGTCAGCCTAATAATCTGAGTATGTATGGGAGTGATGTGTCAACAGTTTTAAAAATTATATTAAAAAAAACAAAAAGCAAAACCCTAAACAACTATTTCTGCTTGGAGAAATTTTATATTCATAGAAACAAAAAACAAACAAACAAACCAACACAAAACCAACCAAACAAAAAACCCCCCCCCCAAAAAAAAAACCAAAAAACCCCACCAGTTTTGTGACACAGAAGGTTTTGTGAGCCCAAAGTTATCTGAACAGGCAATAATATCAGCAGAAACAATCAGGGCAAATGTTTTGGACACAGAGCTGTAGAGCAGAGCTGGCTGCAGCTGCAGCACCCAAGCTAACCACATACCCACCCAGAGCTGGGCAGGGAGACAGAGAGAAGGCAAAGCCTCAGCACCCTCAACCCCTCTGATAAATCCTTTTTAAGTTATATTGCTATAAATAATTTTTTAAGCAAAGACAAAAACTGTAATTGGCCAAACCCTCAGCTACAAGTGACAGGCAGAGCCTAAATACAGCAGAATTATTTTTTTTTCCTTAAAAAAAATTACATGACAACTGTAACTGCAGGGACCTGATAGTACAGATAATGACAGCACCATGCTGCTCTGAGCCATGTACCTTTTGCAGATTAGCTCCTGCTTTCATTTGTTACACAATCCTGCTCAGTGCCTCACATGGCTGTAAATAAATACATATTTTTAAGGAAACAGCACCATGGTAAAGGAAAGGAAGGGACTGCTGTGCTCCTGCAGACCACAGAGCTCACTCCTCTGTTGCCAGCTTCCTTTTCATAATTCACCTCGGGCATCCCAGTCTCAATTCCCACAGAAAGCATCCTCCTGAAGAGGGGCAGGCATGGCAGGTGGAAGGGAGCAGACTCTTACCACCAAGCTCTGCTCCGCATACACTTTGGAAGCAGAAGTTCATTTCTATAGGGAAAACACCAGATTTTGAACGGCAAGAGGAAGCATTTGGGACAAAAATTATCACCTCACCTACAACACAGCATCCTGGACAACTGGGGGAACTGTCTTGGTGCAGAAGCCCCAGTGCAGACCTACCTCAAAAGGTCATTAAAATCCTGCTCAAGACCCCATCGCTTTCAGTGGGGAGAAGCCACTTAGAGGTCAGCATGGACAACCTCACTTAGGGCTTGCAACAGCTGAACTTCAGAATTTAAATTCCTCCCTGATAAAAAAAGCTATTTAAAGCAGCTTTGATTTACAATATACCAGCATGACTCTGGTAGATGTAAGAAAACAAAGGTCTTCAAGCCACTAATCAACACCAGCATGCACATGGACAGCAATTACAAGCTTAGCTAGAAGTCTGTACCTTATTTTTGTGCAAAAACTAGGCATTAAACTTTGTAGATGCTTTGGTGAAATTCTTTTTTTCAGTATTTGTTAATTGGCCTCTTGAACACAACTGTTTTACCTGATATTGGTTTGTTCTCACTGTGCTTCATCCTGCTGGGAATAGAAGAGAAATCCATACTCCTAACTGTATTACCCTGTGCTCCTACTCCACAAGATGCTCTCAAGTCTGTGGTTTCTTTTGCAGTGTGAGCTGGAGATCCCATCACCTTTGACAGGTTTTTCCCTCAGTTAAGTTATACTGTTTATGTTTCACACTGCTTAAAGCTTGCTTTTTTTTTTTTTTTTTAAACCCAGGCAGTGTTAAACACTGAAATGCATTTGGAAAAAGAGGTGCTGAAAGTTGGAAATTAACCCAGGGAAAGTCTGCAATAGCAAAGGAAATGAAAAATTTTTAATCACAAGTAGCCAAAAGACTCCTACTGCAGCACACACTGATGGGCCCTGATGCAGAAGGATAATAAATACTGGTTCTATTGTAACTATAGTTTCTTCTGAACCTCTTTCACAGAAGAAATGGGAGAATCGGTAAAAATCTTTTTAAAGTTTATCAGTTTAGTACTTTTAAAAAACAAGTAATGAAGTGCAAACCCCACCTGGCAATGGAGTCTCAGACCAAGATTAAATCCATCCCATTTCACATATACAACATTTTCAGACGTATTTTTAAAATGTTTTTTGTGTTCACTATATTTTAACACAGTATATTTACTTCTAAATAAACATTAACTAATGTTTATAAACTAATAAACCTGCTAATGTTTAAGTTAACATAGCACTAGGTGCCATAAGTGTTTATCTGTTTCATTTCTCAACCTTAATTTAACACAGAGGTTCAGTCTTTGCAGTTAATAAATACACTGCTTTACTGCATTCACCCAGTTTGTTCTCCACTCAATGTGAAAACTTATTCCTGGGAATCACATTAAGCCAACATTAACATCTGGGCAAAAATTTACTCTCCTTTAGAACGTCACTTGGACATTTTCCTCAGAAAATGCTCCTTTCCCTGTTCCTGAACACTCCACTGATTCCTTCCATCCCAGAAAGCCCCCAAAACAGTTCTGCATCATTGGCATGGACTGATTGCTGATTTAGTTGGAAGCTGCTTCTTTGAAGAAAGCATCTTCATCAGTGTTAGCTTCAGGGCTTGCTCAGTAAAAGGTTTTTGATGTATGCAGTGATACATTTGACGCATAACAAGAAGGTAAAACAAGTTGAAAATTTATGTATTGGGGAAAAAAAAAATCAAATATGTCACTATTATATGCAGGAAGGTACCAAAAAATACCAAGTCACGAAAGCATCTAATGCCTGGCTGGTGCTTACAGAGCCCAAGCTGATTATTTGTTACTGGTTTTAATTGCAACAACAAAGCCATATCTCTAACAAGACTGACACCACTGCAGCCACGTTATCCATCTCCCAGAAAGGGTTGGACAAGTTCTCATGATGCACGTGATGTTTGTGAGCCTGAGGGTTCTCCTGGAAATGGCATGTTTGGAAGAACAGTCTTGCAAGGGGAAATTCAACCTACATTTTAAAGACTTCAATTTAGAACAAGAATGTGAAAAGAAATCACATTTTGTATGGTTAAAACCTCTCGTTAGCAGGGCTGGTGACAAGGCTGACATCTCGTCAGGCTGCCAGCTGACTACAGACACCAGGCACAGCCAGAAGGGCTCCAGAATAATCCCTCTCCAGGTAAAACTGATCACTGCCTGCACAGGCACTGGCACAGCATCAAGATGTCAAGAAGCTTCTTCTATCAAGCTACCTCAGAAATAAAATCAGAGAAACCCAAAACACTCTTCCACACCTGGCTCCGAAAGCACAGACAGCCCCATTCATCCATCACCACTCACTTCACCAGCAGTGGTGCTGAACTACACAAAGTCTGCAGCTATAATTAAAAAAGTCTAAAGTAACTTGATTCAGTAGCTGCAGGAGCTTTATCCTATTTATCCAGCTGCAGGGCTACTGGGAAAGGGTTTTTGTTTTGTTTTTTTTTTTAAAATATGCGATTTTTTTTGTAAGAGTGTTTGTTACTTATTTGATATAACATGATTCAGGATTGATAAACTTGTTGCACGTCTCTGAATTTGCCACCTCGCTCATCCTTTATACAAAGCTCTCCCTTTGATTCTGGCCAAATTCATCTATAAAATAAACCATAGGTCTCAAATGACAACTCACTCAATAGTCACCTGTGGCACACATGCAATACAATGCCAGCAAGGCAGAAAGGTTGATATTCCCCTCCACAGTCCAGCAACTGAATTATTGCCAAAATATTAAACAGCAATCATTGACTGGCCTGTTATGTTTTAGGTGAAGCCAGAAGAAGCTGGAGAGCAAAGTGCATTGCAAAGAGATGGGTTTTCTTTTGTTTTGCCTGGTTAAAAAAAAAAAAAATCTCAGGTATTTGGTAACCCACAATTCAAAGCTTTAAGACTTTTAACATTCACCATACAAACCAGTGAATTTTCTGTAACAGACAATAAAAACGAAGATGGGACTTAGAATTGCTTGGTTTTATCCTACTTTTTCATCTGTGGTTTTAATTTTTGATTTCCAAGGGCTGCAATGTGAGTTACAAGTGCTCTGTCAGCCCCCCATGGAAATGCTCATGAGCCCACCTCAAATGAACAGAAGTTAATCAATGAAAAAAAACCCACTGCAAATAGGAAATTGGACTTTTATGGATTGACTTTTCTTTCACAACTTACAAGAGCAGCTTTCCAAATACACCTCAGGTCATTCTCCCACAGCTGGAATTTGCAAATGCATGTCCAGGTTTCCTGGATGCTATGTATGTATATACTATGGGTATTTCCTTCTGCAAAATCCCATTACAACTCGGTTGATAATAATTTTTTCACTTTTAATTGGAGAAAAGCAAAGACAAACAAAATAGCTTAGCTACCATGAAAGACAAATGACTATTTTTGAGCAGAAATAAGAAGCAATATGTCTCCAAAATAAAATATTTAGACATTAAGACACAAATAGGTACTAGGAGCAACTACAATCTGTGTGAAAAAAAACCCAAAAAACCAGCCTTTCAGTCTACACTGGCTTTGTAAATCATGGATGGAGAATGCCTAAGTACCTGCACCCATTGCCTAAGTACTTGCATCATTCAACACCCCTACTTGAGTGTTTTCTGAAACACCACAACCTGTGCAAGTATCTGCATCCTCCACGTAAAATCATTTTCCAAGCAGCACGAGAAATTGAAATAAACTGAATGAATTTAAATTCATTACCAATTAAGTACAATTTAATTCATGATTCTCTCGACTTTCTCATGAGAATTGCACACTGCAGGAGGGACGTGTACCTGACTGATGGAGCTTGATTTACTGCTGCTGGTCCCTCAGGAAATCACATGTAGCTATATAGAGCTAGCAGAAACCTCTTGGCCCCCCCTAAAAAAATGCTTACAAAAATAGATTTTAAGAACAACATCTGCGTAAGAACTGAACATGTTTTTCTAAAAAGGTAACAGCATGCTGGTTTTCAGGAACATAATTAAACCTCCAAAGTTAGCACCCAGGATGGATAAGCAGAGAGGCTCCAGCTCAGAAGCCAGAGCTGGGAATCTAAATACTTACAGACATTGAAAAGCCAGAAGTACCTAATAAACCAGATGACACCCTCATTAACCAGAATTCACAGGTTATAGGTGTCAAAAATGCTAATTATAGATATATAGAATGCTTTTTTTCCACAATTTCCACCCCTGTGAGCAACCAAGTGAGCCAGGCAAGGTCTTGGCTTGACCAGGGAACAGCACGAGGTGGTTATGACCCAGAGCCCTCTACGTGCAGATGGCACCCATAGCCATTGAGAAACCTACAGCAACCTGCAATTCAGCTGAAAATAGTTCCAGACCAGCCCTTGCATTTGCTCTGGCTCCTCACAACACTACTGCATGGGTTATATCCACATTCACACTGTGCACTAAGAACAGCTGATAACCACCAAATGCTGCCAGTGCTGGAAAACAACACTTATCCCTGCTGACAAATACATCATTAATTATTTGGGCATAAGTGTTTATTCCTTGGTCCTGCGTGGTTGCTTATTCCTTGTCTGAGATGTGCAGCAACTTCTACCACCCTCATTCTCCACCTGGTACCCAAGAATGCACTGACCAAGTGCTGAGAAATGTGTTATGGCCTGAAGTTAAATTTTAACTTTTAGTCTGCATTTTCTAATACTAATCTCATAAATGGCAAAAAACCAAAAAAATAATTTCAAATTAAAAAAAAAAAACCCAAACCAAACAACTTTAGTGATTTGCTCCTGGCCAGCAAAAACAAATAAATAAATGGTATGGTGCTGACCCAAGCTCTTGAGGACTCACTTATAATAATATATAACGATGCCTAAATTAACTGTAACACATAGAACTGGCAAGCACTTGTAGGTAAACAGGAATGCCCAGATACTTGCTGGAGAGAACCAGTGAAAGAGATGCAAACACCCCACAAGAAAGGAAAATCCCAGCAGAAAAAGTTTTGCTCAGCCTAAGCCAGACTCAGGAGGCCGGGCAGCAACTCAGCAGGGTCGTGGCAGAAAGAGGTGTAAGAAATGCTGAGGAAAATCTGCCTCTTTTCCTTCTTTTTGCATCCTTCTGAGGCACTTTAATTCTGCTTGCAGGAATTGTGATGACTGAAGAGGGTGGTATATCTTATAAAATAGATTGATCCCCGTGGGTTTTAAAAGAAAAGCAGGTGGTAAAGTTATGGGAAGTCTGATCAGGAATTAAATTTGAGTAATTGCAGAAAAAAACAAGATAGCATATGTGAAACTCTGAAGATTCAAAACAGTCTTAAACATAAAACACATTTTTCTTCCTCCCGTTAATTTGGTTTTTTTTTTAAATAAAAATGTTCAAGCAAAGAATACCTTCCTCTAGCCCCCTCAGTCAAGGTACAGAAGAGATTCCACACGAGTAAATGTTTCAAGCAAGTTTTCCTAAAATACAACAAAGTATTATGGCCCCTTACACGACACAAGAATAACAAAAATATCTTTCACCATCTGGAACTGCTCCATTCATCCCCTTTGGAGCTGCTCAGATATTCTTCTGCTATCAACTCCCCACTCAGGTCTATTATTTCAGAAGAAAAAATTATGAAGTTGGTAAAACTCACTAATACTCAACTATAAACTCTGCACCCAGAAAAGCAGATATTTCTTATTATCTGAGTCATTAGTCCTTTAAATTAGATGACTAATTGCATAACTATTCCTTTAAGTTACAAGACTGAGAGCACTATAATGAAAGAAATAGCTTTAAAATACTCCAAACTCAGGTAACTGAAAATCCCACCCTTCAAACCCAATATTCCATCTCACTGTTAGTTAGAAATACATTAACAAAAACATTGATTAATGAAGTTTGTATTCTACAACAAGCAACAATTCAAAGCAGCAATTCAGCTGCAGAGGATTATTTTACTTGTTATAATTCATGCTCTGTAGGCAGAAAAATTTATTGTTCCCTATACCGAAATGGCTACATCTTTATATATATGTTCACATTTACTTTTGTATGTCTGTGTGCATGTATATGCATGTATAATATATATGTATGTACATAAGCTCAATATATTTTTCTTTTGTCCATGGTGCTCATTTTACATGAAGAACTGACAAGATAATATTAAAAGGGTACTGGTATCCATTAATCAAGAATGACATCATTCCTCCACTTGTAAAAACATGGAAACAGATTGGTTTGGGTTGGAAGGGACTTGAATGACCACACAGTTCTGACCTCTTTGCCATGGGCAGGAACACCTCCCACCAGACCAGGTTGCTCCAAGCCCCATCCAACCTTGAACATTTCCAGGGATGGGGCATCCACATCTTCTCTGGGCAACCTGTGCCACTGTCTCAACCACCTTCACAGGAAAGTTTCTTCCATAGCTCTACTCTAAATCTCCCCTCTTCAAGTCTGAAACTGTTCCTTCTTGTCCTATCACTTGTAAAAAGTCCCTCCCCACCTTTGCTTAAGTTCCTTCAGGTACTAGAAAGTGCTCTAAGGTGTCCCTGGAGCCTTCTCGTCTCCAGGCTGAACAACCCCAACTTTCTCAGCATGTCTTCACAGGAGAGGTGCTCCAGCCCTCTGAGCATCTTTGTTGCCTCCTCTGCTGATCAGTCTGGGTACCTGTAGCAGCTTCACCATGGAGGGAAGCAGTTACTGCTGAAGCCACCCAAGAAGTTCTGTTAATGCAGAAGCATCTTCTCAGACTGCACTCAGCACTGCCATTGGAAGGGCTGCAGCAATTCAGGTGCTTTACTTAAAAGCAGATCAATTCCCTTATGAGGGCTGCAAAAAAAAAACCAGCACACCCAATATATACTTATAATATATTTTTATAAACACACAATAAAAAAAACCACCCATCACGTGGAGATAACGACACTGGTGCCAGCACTAGTTACCTGGCATGGTATTTTCTTGTGCTATGGAGATCTCCAGCCAGATAAAACTCTGGTTTACATTCAAACTTCCTCCAAGAGCTTTTTTGCAAATAGCTCAGGCAAACTTCAGCTGCAGCTGGGCTTGCTTCACCACCAGAGGTGAGGTCCCCACCAGCCAAACATTTCTGCTACCCCATAGCTCAGGGTTGCACAGGTTCAGGTCCTCATGTGGAAAGGCTGGCAGCAAAATCAGGCAAAATTGCAAGTAACAAGTTTTGATTTTCCAGTACTGGAGAGAAGCATAAAATATCCAAAACCTTGTTAAGACACATTTTAGTGAAATTCTATGACATCTAGTGATTCATTTGCATACCTCCACCATTTGTAAAATTCTAAAATAACAATCTGTAAAAAAAAACCACTGTAAGACACAAAGGAACACAGCTTTGAGAAAGTACTGCAGCATCTTGAAGGATTATTTAAGAGTTCCAGTAAAGTATTTAAGAGTCTCATCTGTTTGCTTAACAAAGACTTTCTTTTACTTAATAACATGTAGAACAAAAAGGTGCTTGGAAGTCTCTCACTTTGAAGTCAACAGCAGGAACTGGCATTATAGAACCACATTTCTATTACCTACCATTTAATTTTAAATTCTTGCACTCATGAAGTATTTACTGCCACATTTCCAAACATAATCCCCCATCTGATCTATAATTCATTTTTTATAAACTCTGTAAGTGCTGCAGTAATGTCATTCAACACTGAATCAAACTCTCTACTATCATTCAGAGATAGTTTTGTGAGCTCCAGTTTCTTTCTCTCAACAGACTCCTGAATGAGTTCATCTGAGCTGAAATACGACGCCACAAACTTAAGCAGAAAAATTATTTAATGTAACTTACACATGCTTTCTCCATACAGAAGCCAGGATGGAATATTTCTCTCCTTGTATGAAGAGCTATATACAAATCACGTGAGAAGCCAGGTCAATGAGAAGTCTTGTTTCCCCTTGTCCATCCTCTTGATGAGTCCATCAACAATGTCTTTACCAGCATTCAGTGGTGAAGGTAAAAAACTCTGGTTTCCCTGGCTGAGCCTCTCCCCCAAACATGCTAATGGGTACAGAGCAGAGACTAGTTGAAACTGATTTCTGCTGAAGTGATTTTAATATTGACTGTTTTTTGCATGAAGAAAACAAAGGAGCCACTGGCAAACAGCTCTTGAGCCACAGACGGAGATGGTAAGGAATTCACAGGCATAAAAAGGGAAAACATTTTCTGTTTTAAACAAATTATCATTTCTTAAAAAGAAACAATCTGGAAATCAATAGTATTAAATCAAACTGTGGCAACCAGTCAAAAATGTTGGCCAGCTTCAGGTGGTCTAAATGGTTTCCACTCAGCCCAGTGCTCAGGTCCCCACGAAGGAGATGGGCATCCACGTGCTCAAACAAGACCCCAAACACCACCACAGCACATCCAGCCAGGATGCTGAGGCTGGCATCCTGCATCCCTTGTTGAATGCCAACATCTTGAATTATCTCAGAGACACTCCATGAGCTCACACAGGAGCCCACTCTTTTAGAGCAAGGTACAAAACTGGAAAATAAATGTTTTTAAAAGCAGATCTCAATTGCCTTCTACTCAACTATTAAATGACATTGCCAAAAAGATTTCACACAGATATTTCAAGAACAAAGAAGCACTTGGATCAGATAAGAGCTGCACACCTACCACAAGGGATGGTGGAAAATACACTCACAAAATTCACCCTTATTCAGCAAAGCAATTTCAGCCCACACTTAATCACACTGATGCATATTCCCAAGCACTTGTATCAAAAAATACAGACTTGCCTTGAGCGGCTGCTGTGCCTTTTCATCAACACAAATGAACTATCTTGTATTTACACCTCCAGGTAACAGTATCACTGCTTGATACCAAAGCTTTGCAGTCAAACTCCTCAGCTGGCTTTCCTCCTGAAAACTTCTCTCTTCTATAAATTGTCTCACTTTCCTTGCAATTACAATGGATTAGTGGCACCAAAATTAAAACAACCAATAAAATAATTAAAAACAAACAATCAAAATAGTCACTAAAAACACACCAAGTGGTCTTGGTTAGCATTTGGCTGCTGGTGGCTCCTAGTGCTCACAGAGAGTGACAAGTGAAACTTCAAAATCATACAAAAGCAAATAGAAAATCTTTTCCTAGCAAGCTATCAAAAAAACAGACACCACTGTATCACACATAATAGTTTTCTTCTGTGTGAGCCCTAGATACAAGCATAGAGAAAGTAAAAATTACCAATTCAAAAGATACCTAATAGAACCAGGACTTCATTTAATATAAAAGAACTTGAAGAAGAAAAAGAAGGGAAATGTCTCTTGACTGTTCAGAATTTCTTTATAATAACTGGGAATTTTTACTGTGGTTTTGGGGGGGGTTTTTTTGTTGTTGTTGGCTTGTGGTTTTGTTGTTGTTTTCAACACACAAACAAATCAAAAAGCCAAACACACAGAAAACCTGCCATAGGACCAGGTCATCATACTGATGCTATGGAAAAGGGTCATGTCTTTTGAATACATAAACTCTTAGCCCACATTCAGCAACTAAATGGAAATCAGGTTTAAGACCAACAGACATCACTGGAAGTTACCAACATTCACCCAGTGCTGGGGGAGTCTTTGAAAAATCTGTTCTTCTGCTCAGTGACTGAATGCTCAGCTATTGCCTCAGAAACTACAATATTAACCCCACTTTGAAGAAATTCTACAGCAGTGACACAAATTGAAGGTCCCACCATACTCAGGTCAGAGCACTCAGTGAACACAACCCAGACCCCACAACTCTCAGCATAAAAGGGATGTGTTTGCCCACCTTCATGCATTTTTAAAACACAAAACCAAAATCAAATATGAAATATAGTTGCTTGATGATGTGAATACCAACACAGTCATTGCTTAACTGGTTTATTGGAAGACTTTAAGACAACTCAGATTTGGGCAGACAACAGAGCTTTTTAACAAAGATACCAAATATTAGTGTGAGAGGTGAATCAGCTCCAAACCTCACTAAGCAAGCCTTGCTTCACCCACACCAAACCAGAGGGATTAACAAAGAATACTACACATCCAGCTAGAATATGAAGGGTTTTATTAACTTCCAAAAGAATTAACAAAAATACCACAAAATGGCTTAGTGTGACCCTCTATTTTTCTTTGCAAGACAGCTGAAGTTTTCCTAACTCTTCAAACAAGTACATTAAAAAAAAATAATAATCTCCAAGGGAACTAAGGTAAATTGTGCTTCTTTGACTCTCTAGTTCCAGAAGACTTAAAGCCCAGATATGTAAAATCAAAGTTACTGAGCACATCTGCTAGAACTATCATGTAATGATGGAGTTAAAACACCTCCACACCTAGACTGGACGTGAGGTACAGCAGCAAGAACTGGGGGCACCTCCTCAACAGTTCCACCTCTGCATCAGTGTCAGTATTAACCACTGACTGTCAAACAACACACACAACTGGTTATGGATCCACTGCAGTTCACATTCCACCCTTTTTCATTAATTACAGTTCCCACCATTTAATTACCTTTTATGAGCCGGAGGCTCAATTAGATGAGTAAGGCTGCCATACAATAATGTTCCATTTATGCAGATTCTATTATTATAAATCAGAAATTTGAAAAACTGAGATAGTGCTTATGATTCCTGATTAAAGCTTCGTAACAAATTACAGCCATTCCTCTCCAATCTCACTCCCCATGTAGCTCATTACCAGGTCCCTGACAGTCAGGTCCCCAGCCCTGCATGGGTCAGTCCTGGCCCTGTGCACACCAGCAGCCATCCCCACTGACCCGAAAGGCATCTGCCCCCAGATGAGTGAGCAAATCCAATGCCAGCCCATGTGAACACTTGGGATCATGCTGACAATAGCAAACGGTCCATCCTCTCCCGAAGTGTTGCCATTGAGGTCCAAACCCAAACCCAGGGAAGAGGGGGATCACTCACCCTCCTCCCTGCTGCAACCCAGCAAGATCCAGAAAACCCAGGTTCAGTCTCCTCCAGCCACAAGGAAAAAATGGAGATGTAGAAGAGGAGAACTGACAGGGAAATCCCATTTTTTTTCCCCCTCATCTGCATGAAGTTGAATGCTTTGAATTGTAGTTTTCTGAATTTTACCTTTAATGTTTTTAAGGTCTGACTAAATTCTTTTTTTTTTCTTTTCTTTTTTTCTTTTCTCTTTTTCTTGTTTTTTTTTTTAATCAAAAGTTTGACAATTATCTTGTGGATGCTCACATTACACTGCACTGCCTGCCACAGTGCTGTTACTGTGCACACTCTTCCTAGCCTAAGTTTAAGGAAATAGAGTGTTTTTTTAAAGTAGAAAAACAAATAACTTAACATTTACCACATGACGGTATCAAATGCAGGGAGGAAAAGAAAAGGAAAAAAAAAAAAAAAAAAAAAAATCAACACAATTATGCATTGATCCCCTTTCTGGGAAATTAGGCACAGAGCACAGGATGTTGTAGCTCAGAAAAAACAAAACAAGAGCCTTTCCCCAAAAGGCAATAATTGAGATGTACCCAGGGTCAGAGGTACAGAACCCCAGCAAAGGGCGATCGATTTTCCTTTCAGCTGGGGAGGGCCGAGCACTGGGGCAGTCCCAGTCCCTCCATCCCCCATCGGGTGCTTCTCACCTTCTCAAGCTAAAACCTCAGGGAGCAGCAAAAGGCTTTTGGGCTGGGGATGAATGGTGCTACTGTTTGGTTTTTATTTGTTGGCAAAAGCTTTATTC